>JABXNX010000920.1:0-14171 GCA_014843695.1 Archivesica marissinica
AGAAGCGTCCATGTTTCCATCTATTACCTTCAATATGATGTGTTCATTAGAAGCGTCCATGTCTCCATGTTTCCATCTATTACCTTCAATATGATTTGTACATTAGAGGCGTCCATGTTTCCATCTATTACCTTCAATATGATTTGTACATTAGAAGCATCCATGTTTCCATCTATTACCTTCAATATGATTTGTTCATTAGAAGCGTCCATGTTTCCATCTATTACCTTCAACATGATTTGTTCATTAGAAGCGTCCATGTTTCCATCTATTATCTTCAATATGATTTGTTCATTAGAAGTGTCCATGTTTCCATGTCTCATCTATTACCTTCAATATGATTTGTACATTAGAAGCGTCCATGTTTCCATCTATTACTTTCAACATGATTTGTTCATTAGAAGCGTCCATGTCTCATCTATTACCTTCAATATGATTTGTACATTAGAGGCGTCCATGTTTCCATCTATTACCTTCAATATGATTTTGTACATTACAAGCGTCCATGTTTCCATCTATTACCTTCATATGATTTGTTCATTAGAAGCGTCCATGTTTCCATCTATTACCTTCAATATGATGTGTACATTAGAAGCGTCCATGTTTCCAACTATTACCTTCAACATGATTGTTTTCATTAGAAGCGTCCATGTCTCATCTATTACCTTCATATGATTGTTCATTAGAAGCGTCCATGTTTCCATCTATTACCTTCAATATGATTTGTTCATTAGAAGCGTCCATGTTTCCATGTTTCCATATATTACTTCAATATGATTTGTTCATTAGAAGCGTCCATGTTTCCATCTATAGCTTCAATATGATTTGTTCATTAAATGTCCATGTTTCCATCTATTACCTTCAATATGATTTGTTCATTAGAAGCGTCCATGTTTCCATGTTTCCATCTATTACCTTCAATATGATTTGTTCATTAGAAGCGTCCATGTTTCCAACTATTACCTTCAACATGATTTGTTCATTAGAAGCGTCCATGTTTCCATATATTACCTTCAATATGATTTGTTCATTAGAAGCGTCCATGTTTCCATATATTACCTTCAACATGATTTGTTCATTAGAAGCATCCATGTTTCCATGTTTCTATTATCTTCAATATGATTTGTTCATTAGAAGCGTCCATGTTTCCATCTATTAGCTTCAATATGATTTGTTCATTAGAAGTGTCCATGTTTCCATCTATTACCTTCAACATGATTTGTTCATTAGAAGCGTCCATGTTTCCATGTTTCCATCTAATACCTTCAATATGATTTGTTCATTAGAAGCGTCCATGTTTCCATGTATCATCTGTTACCTTCAACATGATTTGTACATTAGAAGCGACCATGTTTCCATCTATTACCTTCAATATGATTTGTACATTAGAAGCATCCATGTTTCCATCTATTACCTTCAATATGATTTGTTCATTAGAAGCGTCCATGTTTCCATCTATTACCTTCAACATGATTTGTTCATTAGAAGCGTCCATGTTTCCATCTATTACCTTCAATATGATTTGTTCATTAGAAGCGTCCATGTTTCCATGTTTCCATCTATTACCTTCAACATGATTTGTACATTAGAAGCGTCCATGTTTCCATGTTTCCATCTATTACCTTCAACATGATTTGTACTTTAGAAGCGTCCATGTTTCCATCTATTACCTTCAATAGGATTTGTTCATTAGAGCGTCCATGTTTCCATGTATCATCTATTACCTTCAATATGATTTGTACATTAGAAGCGTCCATGTTTCAATCTATTACCTTCAACATGATTTGTTCATTAGAAGCGTCCATGTCTCATCTATTACCTTCAATATGATTTGTACATTAGAAGCGTCCATGTTTCCATCTATTACCTTCAATATGATTTGTTCATTAGAAGCGTCCATGTCTCATCTATTACCTTCAATATGATTTGTACATTAGAAGCGTCCATGTTTCCATCTATTACCTTCAATATGATTTGTTCATTAGAAGCGTCCATGTTTCCATCTATTACCTTCAATATGATTTGTACATTAGAAGCGTCCATGTTTCCATCTATTACCTTCAATATGATTTGTACATTAGAAGCGTCCATGTTTACATCTATTACCTTCAATATGATTTGTTCATTAGAAGCGTCCATGTTCCATGTTTCCATCTATTACCTTCAATATGATTTGTACATTAGAGGCGTCCATGTTTCCATCTATTACCTTCAATATGATTTGTTCATTAGAAGCGTCCATGTTTCCATGTATCATCTATTACCTTCAATATGATTTGTTCATTAGAAGCGTCCATGTTTCCATCTATTACCTTCAATATGATTTGTTCATTAGAAGCGTCCATGTCTCCATGTTTCCATCTATTACCTTCAATATGATTTGTACATTAGAGGCGTCCATGTTTCCATCTATTACCTTCAATATGATTTGTACATTAGAAGCTCCATGTTTCCATCTATTACCTTCAATATGATTTGTTCATTAGAAGCGTCCATGTTTCCATCTATTACCTTCACATGATTTGTTCATTAGAAGCGTCCATGTTTCCATCTATTACCTTCAATATGATTTGTTCATTAGAAGTGTCCATGTTTCCATGTTCATCTATTACCTTCAATATGATTTGTACATTAGAAGCGTCCATGTTTCCATCTATTACCTTCAACATGATTTGTTCATTAGAAGCGTCCATGTTTCATCTATTACCTTCAATATGATTTGTACATTAGAAGCGTCCATGTTTCCATCTATTACCTTCAATATGATTTGTTCATTAGAAGCGTCCATGTTTCCATCTATTACCTTCAATATGATTTGTTCATTAGAAGCGTCCATGTTTCCATCTATTACCTTCAATATGATTTGTACATTAGAAGCGTCCATGTTTCCAACTATTACCTTCAACATGATTTGTTCATTAGAAGCGTCCATGTCTCATCTATTACCTTCAATATGAGTTGTTCATTAGAAGCGTCCATGTTTCCATCTATTACCTTCAACATGATTTGTTCATTAGAAGCGTCCATGTTTCCATGTTTCCCTATATTACCTTCAATATGATTTGTTCATTAGAAGCGTCCATGTTTCCATCTATTAGCTTCAATATGATTTGTTCATTAAAAGTGTCCATGTTTCCATCTATTACCTTCAATATGATTTGTTCATTAGAAGCGTCCATGTTTCCATGTTTCCATCTATTACCTTCAATATGATTTGTTCATTAGAAGCGTCCATGTTTCCATGTATCATCTATTACCTTCAACATGATTTGTACATTAGAAGCATCCATGTTTCCATCTATTACCTTCAATATGATTTGTTCATTAGAAGCGTCCATGTTTCCATCTATTACCTTCAACATGATTTGTTCATTAGAAGCATCCATGTTTCCATCTATTATCTTCAATATGATTTGTTCATTAGAAGCGTCCATGTTTCCATCTATTACCTTCAACATGATTTGTTCATTAGAAGCATCCATGTTTCCATCTATTACCTTCAATATGATTTGTTCATTAGAAGTGTCCATGTTTCCATGTCTCACCTATTACCTTCAACATGATTTGTACATTAGAAGCGTCCATGTCTCATCTATTACATTCAATATGATTTGTTCATTAGAAGCGTCCATGTTTCCATCTATTACCTTCAACATGATTTGTTCATTAGAAGCATCCATGTTTCCATGTTTCCATCTATTACCTTCAATATGATTTGAACATTAGAGGCGTCCATGTTTCCATCTATTACCTTCAATATGATTTGTTCATTAGAAGCGTCCATGTTTCCATGTATCATCTATTACCGTCAATATGATTTGTACATTAGAAGCGTCCATATTTCCATCTATTACCTTCAATATGAGTTGTACATTAGAAGCGTCCATGTTTCCAACTATTACCTTCAACATGATTTGTTCATTAGAAGCGTCCATGTCTCATCTATTACCTTCAATATGATTTGTTCATTAGAAGCGTCCATGTTTCCATCTATTACTTTCAACATGATGTGTTCATTAAAAGCGTCCATGTTTCCATCTATTACCTTCAATATGATTTGTACATTAGAAGCGTCCATGTTTCGATCTATTACCGTCAATATGATTTGTTCATTAGAAGCGTCCATGTTTCCATGTTTCCATCTATTACCTTCAACATGATTTGTACATTAGAAGCTACCATGTTTCCATCTATTACCTTCAATATGATTTCTACATTAGAAACATCCATGTTTCCATCTATTACCTTCAATATGATTTGTTTATTAGAAGCGTCCATGTTTCCATCTATTACCTTCAACATGATTTGTTCATTAGAAGCATCCATGTTTCCATCTATTACCTTCAATATTTGTTCATTAGAAGCGTCCATGTTTCCATCTATTACCTTCAACATGATTTGTTCATTAGAAGCATCCATGTTTCCATCTATTACCTTCAATATGATTTGTTCATTAGAAGCGTCCATGTTTCCATGTCTCATCTATTACCTTCAACATGATTTGTACATTAGAAGCGTCCATGTCTCATCTATTACCTTCAATATGATTTGTTCATTAGAAGCATCCATGTTTCCATGTTTCCATCTATTACCTTCAATATGATTTGTACATTAGAGGCGTCCATGTTTCCATCTATTACCTTCAATATGATTTGTACATTAGAAGCGTCCATGTTTCCATCTATTACCTTCAATATGATTTGTTCATTAGAAGCGTCCATGTTTCCATCTATTACCTTCAACATGATTTGTTCATTAGAAGCGTCCATGTTTCCATCTATTACCTTCAATATGATTTGTTCATTAGAAGCATCCATGTTTCCATCTATTACCTTCAATATGATTTGTACATTAGAAGCGTCCATGTTTCCATCTATTACCTTCAACATGATTTGTTCATTAGAAGCGTCCATGTTTCCATCTATTACCTTCAATATGATTTGTACATTAGAAGCGTCCATGTTTCCATCTATTACCTTCAATATGATTTGTACATTAGAAACGTCCATGTTTACATCTATTACCTTCAATATGATTTGTTCATTAGAAGCGTCCATGTTTCCAACTATTACCTTCAACATGATTTGTTCATTAGAAGCGTCCATGTCTCATCTATTACCTTCAATATGATTTGTTCATTAGAAGCGTCCATGTTTCCATCTATTACCTTCAACATGATGTGTTCATTAAAAGCGTCCATGTTTCCATCTATTACCTTCAATATGATTTGTACATTAGAAGCGTCCATGTTTCGATCTATTACCGTCAATATGATTTGTTCATTAGAAGCGTCCATGTTTCCATGTTTCCATCTATTACCTTCAAAATGATTTGTACATTAGAAGCTACCATGTTTCCATCTATTACCTTCAATATGATTTCTACATTAGAAGCATCCATGTTTCCATCTATTACCTTCAATATGATTTGTTCATTAGAAGCGTCCATGTTTCCATCTATTACCTTCAACATGATTTGTTCATTAGAAGCATCCATGTTTCCATCTATTACCTTCAATATTTGTTCATTAGAAGCGTCCATGTTTCCATCTATTACCTTCAACATGATTTGTTCATTAGAAGCATCCATGTTTCCATCTATTACCTTCAATATGATTTGTTCATTAGAAGCGTCCATGTTTCCATGTCTCATCTATTACCTTCAACATGATTTGTACATTAGAAGCGTCCATGTCTCATCTATTACCTTCAATATGATTTGTTCATTAGAAGCATCCATGTTTCCATGTTTCCATCTATTACCTTCAATATGATTTGTACATTAGAGGCGTCCATGTTTCCATCTATTACCTTCAATATGATTTGTACATTAGAAGCGTCCATGTTTCCATCTATTACCTTCAATATGATTTGTTCATTAGAAGCGTCCATGTTTCCATCTATTACCTTCAACATGATTTGTTCATTAGAAGCGTCCATGTTTCCATCTATTACCTTCAATATGATTTGTACATTAGAAGCGTCCATGTTTCCATCTATTACCTTCAACATGATTTGTTCATTAGAAGCGTCCATGTTTCCATCTATTACCTTCAATATGATTTGTACATTAGAAGCGTCCATGTTTCCATCTATTACCTTCAACATGATTTGTACATTAGAAACGTCCATGTTTACATCTATTACCTTCAATATGATTTGTTCATTAGAAGCGTCCATGTTTACATCTATTACCTTCAATATGATTTGTTCATTAGAAGCGTCCATGTTTACATCTATTACCTTCAATATGATTTGTTCATTAGAAGCGTCCATGTTTCCATCTATTACCTTCAACATGATTTGTTCATTAGAAGCGTCCATGTTTCCATGTTTCCATATATTACATTCAACATGATTTGTTCATTAGAAGCGTCCATATTTCCATCTATTACCTTCAATATGAGTTGTACATTAGAAGCGTCCATGTTTCCAACTATTACCTTCAACATGATTTGTTCATTAGAAGCGTCCATGTCTCATCTATTACCTTCAATATGATTTGTTCATTAGAAGCGTCCATGTTTCCATCTATTACCTTCAACATGATTTGTTCATTAAAAGCGTCCATGTTTCCATCTATTACCTTCAATATGATTTGTACATTAGAAGCGTCCATGTTTCCATCTATTACCTTCAATATGATTTGTTCATTAGAAGCGTCCATGTTTCCATGTTTCCATCTATTACCTTCAACATGATTTGTACATTAGAAGCGACCATGTTTCCATCTATTACCTTCAATATGATTTCTACATTAGAAGCATCCATGTTTCCATCTATTACCTTCAATATGATTTGTTCATTAGAAGCGTCCATGTTTCCATCTATTACCTTCAACATGATTTGTTCATTAGAAGCATCCATGTTTCCATCTATTACCTTCAATATTTGTTCATTAGAAGCGTCCATGTTTCCATCTATTACCTTCAACATGATTTGTTCATTAGAAGCATCCATGTTTCCATCTATTACCTTCAATATGATTTGTTCATTAGAAGCGTCCATGTTTCCATGTCTCATCTATTACCTTCAACATGATTTGTACATTAGAAGCGTCCATGTCTCATCTATTACCTTCAATATGATTTGTTCATTAGAAGCGTCCATGTTTCCATCTATTACCTTCAACATGATTTGTTCATTAGAAGCGTCCATGTTTCCATCTATTACCTTCAATATGATTTGTTCATTAGAAGCATCCATGTTTCCATGTTTCCATCTATTACCTTCAATATGATTTGTACATTAGAGGCGTCCATGTTTCCATCTATTACCTTCAATATGATTTGTTCATTAGAAGCGTCCATGTTTCCATCTATTACCTTCAATATGATTTGTTCATTAGAAGCGTCCATGTTTCCATCTATTACCTTCAACATGATTTGTTCATTAGAAGCGTCCATGTTTCCATCTATTACCTTCAATATGATTTGTTCATTAGAAGCGTCCATGTTTCCATCTATTACCTTCAATATGATTTGTTCATTAGAAGCGTCCATGTTTCCATCTATTACCTTCAACATGATTTGTTCATTAGAAGCGTCCATGTTTCCATGTTTCCATCTATTACCTTCAATATGATTTGTTCATTAGAAGCGTCCATGTTCATCTATTACCTTCAACATGATTTGTTCATTAGAAGCGTCCATGTTTCCATCTATTACCTTCAATATGATTTGTTCATTAGAAGCGTCCATGTTTCCATCTATTACCTTCAACATGATTTGTACATTAGAAGCGTCCATGTTTCCATCTATTACCTTCAATATGATTTGTACATTAGAAGCGTCCTTGTTTCCATCTATTACCGTCAACATGATTTGTTCATTAGAAGCGTCCATGTTTCCATCTATTACCTTCAACATGATTTGTTCATTAGAAGCGTCCATGTATCATCTATTACCTTCAACATGGTTTGTACATTAGAAGCATCCATGTTTCCATCTATTACCTTCAACATGATTTGTACATTAGAAGCATCCATGTTTCCATGTTTCCATCTATTACCTTCAACATGATTTGTTCATTAGAAGTGTCCATGTTTCCATCTATTACCTTCAATATGATTTGTTCATTAGAAGCGTCCATGTTTTCAACTATTACCTTCAACATGATTTGTTCATTAGAAGCGTCCATGTTTCCATCTATTACCTTCAATATGATTTGTTCATTAGAAGCGTCCATGTTTCCAACTATTACCTTCAACATGATTTGTTCATTAGAAGCGTCCATGTTTCCATCTATTACCTTCAACATGATTTGTTCATTAGAAGCGTCCATGTTTCCATCTATTACCTTCAATATGATTTGTTCATTAGAAGCGTCCATGTTTCCATCTATTACCTTCAATATGATTTGTTCATTAGAAGCGTCCATGTTTCCATCTATTACCTTCAACATGATTTGTTCATTAGAAGCGTCCATGTTTCCATGTTTCATCTATTACCTTCAATATGATTTGTTCATTAGAAGCGTCCATGTTTCCATTTCTATTACCTTCAATATGATTTGTTCATTAGAAGCGTCCATGTTTCCATCTATTACCTTCAATATGATTTGTTCATTAGAAGCGTCCATGTTTCCATCTATTACCTTCAATATGATTTGTTCATTAGAAGCGTCCATGTTTCCATCTATTACCTTCAATATGATTTGTTCATTAGAAGCGTCCATGTTTCCATCTATTACCTTCAATATGATTTGTTCATTAGAAGCGTCCATGTTTCTGTCATCTATTACCTTCAATATGATTTGTTCATTAGAAGCGTCCATGTTTCCATCTATTACCTTCAATATGATTTGTTCATTAGAAGCGTCCATGTTTCCATCTATTACCTTCAACATGATTTGTTCATTAGAAGCGTCCATGTTTCCATCTATTACCTTCAATATGATTTGTTCATTAGAAGCGTCCATGTTTCCATCTATTACCTTCAATATGATTTGTTCATTAGAAGCGTCCATGTTTCCATCTATTACCTTCAACATGATTTGTTCATTAGAAGCGTCCATGTTTCCATCTATTACCTTCAACATGATTTGTTCATTAGAAGCGTCCATGTTTCCATCTATTACCTTCAATATGATTTGTTCATTAGAAGCGTCCATGTTTCCATCTATTACCTTCAACATGATTTGTTCATTAGAAGCGTCCATGTTTCCATCTATTACCTTCAATATGATTTGTTCATTAGAAGCGTCCATGTTTCCATCTATTACCTTCAACATGATTTGTTCATTAGAAGCGTCCATGTTTCCATCTATTACCTTCAATATGATTTGTTCATTAGAAGCGTCCATGTTTCCATGTTTCCATCTATTACCTTCAACATGATTTGTTCATTAGAAGCGTCCATGTTTCCATCTATTACCTTTAACATGATTTGTTCATTAGAAGCGTCCATGTTTCCATCTATTACCTTCAACATGATTTGTTCATTAGAAGCGTCCATGTTTCCATGTTTCCATCTATTACCTTCAACATGATTTGTTCATTAGAAGCGTCCATGTTTCCATGTTTCCATCTATTACCTTCAACATGATTTGTTCATTAGAAGCGTCCATGTTTCCATGTTTCCATCTATTACCTTCAACATGATTTGTTCATTAGAAGCGTCCATGTTTCCATGTTTCCATCTATTACCTTCAACATGATTTGTTCATTAGAAGCGTCCATGTTTCCATGTTTCCATCTATTACCTTCAACATGATTTGTTCATTAGAAGCGTCCATGTTTCCATGTTTCCATCTATTACCTTCAACATGATTTGTTCATTAGAAGCGTCCATGTTTCCATGTTTCCATCTATTACCTTCAACATGATTTGTTCATTAGAAGCGTCCATGTTTCCATGTTTCCATCTATTACCTTCAACATGATTTGTTCATTAGAAGCGTCCATGTTTCCATCTATTACCTTCAATATGATTTGTTCATTAGAAGCGTCCATGTTTCCATCTATTACCTTCAATATGATTTGTTCATTAGAAGCGTCCATGTTTCCATCTATTACCTTCAATATGATTTGTTCATTAGAAGCGTCCATGTTTCCATGTTTCATCTATTACCTTCAATATGATTTGTTCATTAGAAGCGTCCATGTTTCCATCTATTACCTTCAATATGATTTGTTCATTAGAAGCGTCCATGTTTCCATCTATTACCTTCAATATGATTTGTTCATTAGAAGCGTCCATGTTTCCATCTATTACCTTCAATATGATTTGTTCATTAGAAGCGTCCATGTTTCCATGTTCATCTATTACCTTCAATATGATTTGTTCATTAGAAGCGTCCATGTTTCCATGTTTCCATCTATTACCTTCAATATGATTTGTACATTAGAAGCGTCCATGTTTCCATCTATTACCTTCAATATGATTTGTTCATTAGAAGCGTCCATGTTTCCATGTATCATCTATTACCTTCAATATGATTTGTTCATTAGAAGCGTCCATGTTTCCATCTATTACCTTCAACATGATTTGTTCATTAGAAGCGTCCATGTTTCATCTATTACCTTCAATATGATTTGTTCATTAGAAGCGTCCATGTTTCCATCTATTACCTTCAATATGATTTGTTCATTAGAAGCGTCCATGTTTCATCTATTACCTTCAATATGATTTGTTCATTAGAAGCGTCCATGTTTCCATCTATTACCTTCAATATGATTTGTTCATTAGAAGCGTCCATGTTTCCATCTATTACCTTCAATATGATTTGTTCATTAGAAGCGTCCATGTTTCCATGTTCATCTATTACCTTCAATATGATTTGTTCATTAGAAGCGTCCATGTTTCCATCTATTACCTTCAATATGATTTGTTCATTAGAAGCGTCCATGTTTCCATCTATTACCTTCAATATGATTTGTTCATTAGAAGCGTCCATGTTTCCATCTATTACCTTCAAATGATTTGTTCATTAGAAGCGTCCATGTTTCCATCTATTACCTTCAATATGATTTGTTCATTAGAAGCGTCCATGTTTCCATCATCTATTACCTTCAATATGATTTGTTCATTAGAAGCGTCCATGTTTCCATCTATTACCTTCAATATGATTTGTTCATTAGAAGCGTCCATGTTTCCATCTATTACCTTCAATATGATTTGTTCATTAGAAGCGTCCATGTTTCCATGTATCTATTACCTTCAATATGATTTGTTCATTAGAAGCGTCATGTTTCCATGTTTCATCTATTACCTTCAATATGATTTGTTCATTAGAAGCGTCCATGTTTCCATCTATTACCTTCAATATGATTTGTTCATTAGAAGCGTCCATGTTTCCATCTATTACCTTCAATATGATTTGTTCATTAGAAGCGTCCATGTTTCCATGTCATCTATTACCTTCAATATGATTTGTTCATTAGAAGCGTCCATGTTTCCATCTATTACCTTCAATATGATTTGTACATTAGAAGCGTCCATGTTTCCATCTATTACCTTCAATATGATTTGTACATTAGAAGCGTCCATGTTTACATCTATTACCTTCAATATGATTTGTACATTAGAAGCGTCCATGTTTCCATGTATCATCTATTACCTTCAATATGATTTGTACATTAGAAGCGTCCATGTTTCCATCTATTACCTTCAACATGATTTGTTCATTAGAAGCGTCCATGTTTCCATCTATTACCTTCAATATGATTTGTACATTAGAAGCGTCCATGTTTCCATCTATTACCTTCAATATGATTTGTTCATTAGAAGCGTCCATGTTTCCATCTATTACCTTCAATATGATTTGTACATTAGAAGCTCCATGTTTCCATGTTTCCATCTATTACCTTCAATATGATTTGTTCATTAGAAGCGTCCATGTTTCCATCTATTACCTTCAATATGATTTGTTCATTAGAAGCGTCCATGTTTCCATCTATTACCTTCAATATGATTTGTACATTAGAAGCGTCCATGTTTCCATCTATTACCTTCAAATGATTTGTTCATTAGAAGCGTCCATTTCCATCTATTACCTTCAACATGATTTGTTCATTAGAAGCGTCCATGTTTCATCTATTACCTTCAATATGATTTGTTCATTAGAAGCGTCCATGTTTCCATCTATTACCTTCAATATGATTTGTTCATTAGAAGCGTCCATGTTTCATCTATTACCTTCAATATGATTTGTTCATTAGAAGCGTCCATGTTTCCATCTATTACCTTCAATATGATTTGTTCATTAGAAGCGTCCATGTTTCCATCTATTACCTTCAATATGATTTGTACATTAGAAGCGTCCATGTTTCCATCTATTACCTTCAATATGATTTGTTCATTAGAAGCGTCCATGTTCCATGTTTCCATCTATTACCTTCAATATGATTTGTTCATTAGAAGCGTCCATGTTTCCATCTATTACCTTCAATATGATTTGTTCATTAGAAGCGTCCATGTTTCCATGTATCATCTATTACCTTCAATATGATTTGTTCATTAGAAGCGTCCATGTTTCCATCTATTACCTTCAATATGATTTGTTCATTAGAAGCGTCCATGTTTTCCATCTATTACCTTCAATATGATTTGTTCATTAGAAGCGTCCATGTTTCCATCTATTACCTTCAATATGATTTGTTCATTAGAAGCGTCCATGTTTCCATCTATTACCTTCAATATGATTTGTTCATTAGAAGCGTCCATGTTTCCATCTATTACCTTCAACATGATTTGTTCATTAGAAGCGTCCATGTTTCCATCTATTACCTTCAATATGATTTGTTCATTAGAAGCGTCCATGTTTCCATCTATTACCTTCAATATGATTTGTTCATTAGAAGCGTCCATGTTTCCATCTATTACCTTCAATATGATTTGTACATTAGAAGCGTCCATGTTTCCATCTATTACCTTCAATATGATTTGTTCATTAGAAGCGTCCATGTTTCCATCTATTACCTTCAATATGATTTGTACATTAGAAGCGTCCATGTTTCCATCTATTACCTTCAATATGATTTGTTCATTAGAAGCGTCCATGTTTCCATCTATTACCTTCAACATGATTTGTTCATTAGAAGCGTCCATGTTTCCATCTATTACCTTCAATATGATTTGTTCATTAGAAGTGTCCATGTTTCCATCTATTACCTTCAATATGATTTGTTCATTAGAAGCGTCCATGTTTCCATCTATTACCTTCAATATGATTTGTACATTAGAAGCGTCCATGTTTCCATCTATTACCTTCAATATGATTTGTTCATTAGAAGCGTCCATGTTTCCATCTATTACCTTCAATATGATTTGTACATTAGAAGCATCCATGTTTCCATCTATTACCTTCAATATGATTTGTTCATTAGAAGCGTCCATGTTTCCATCTATTACCTTCAATATGATTTGTTCATTAGAAGCGTCCATGTTTCCATCTATTACCTTCAATATGATTTGTTCATTAGAAGCGTCCATGTTTCCATTTCTATTACCTTCAATATGATTTGTTCATTAGAAGCGTCCAGTTCATGTTTCCATCTATTACCTTCAATATGATTTGTTCATTAGAAGCGTCCATGTTTCCATCTATTACCTTCAACATGATTTGTTCATTAGAAGCGTCCATGTTTCCATCTATTACCTTCAATATGATTTGTTCATTAGAAGCGTCCATGTTTCCATGTTTCCATCTATTACCTTCAATATGATTTGTTCATTAGAAGCGTCCATGTTTCCATCTATTACCTTCAATATGATTTGTTCATTAGAAGCGTCCATGTTTCCATCTATTACCTTCAACATGATTTGTTCATTAGAAGCGTCCATGTTTCCATCTATTACCTTCAATATGATTTGTTCATTAGAAGCATCCATGTTTCCATGTTTCCATCTATTACCTTCAATATGATTTGTTCATTAGAAGCGTCCATGTTTCCATGTCTCATCTATTACCTTAAATATGATTTGTTCATTAGAAGCGTCCATGTTTCCATCTATTACCTTCAACATGATTTGTTCATTAGAAGCGTCCATGTTTCCATCTATTACCTTCAATATGATTTGTTCATTAGAAGCGTCCATGTTTCCATGTATCATCTATTACCTTCAATATGATTTGTTCATTAGAAGCGTCCATGTTTCCATCTATTACCTTCAATATGATTTGTACATTAGAAGCGTCCATGTTTCCATCTATTACCTTCAATATGATTTGT
>JABXNX010000921.1:0-14170 GCA_014843695.1 Archivesica marissinica
ATCTACAATCTCTACTATTCCATCATTACACGCAATATATCTACAATCTCTTCCATTACATCATTACACGCAATATATCTACAATCTCTTCCATTACATCATTACACGCAATATATCTACCATCTCTTCCATTACATCATTACACGCAATATATCTACAATCTCTTCCATTCCATCATTACACGCACTATATCTACAATCTCTTCCATTCCATCATTACACGCACTATAGCTACACTCTCTTCCATTCCATCATTACACGCACTATATATACACTCTCTTCCATTCCATCATTACACGCACTATATCTACAATATCTTCCATTCCATCATTACACGCACTATATCTACATTCTCTTCCATTCCATCATTACACGCACTATATCTACACACTCTTCCATTCCATCATTACACGCACTATATCTACACTCTCTTCCATTCCATCATTACACGCACTATTTCTACACTCTCTTCCATTCCATCATTACACGCACTATATCTACACTCTCTTCCATTTCATCATTACACGCACTATATCTACACTCTCTTCCATTCCACCATTACACGCACTATATCTACACTCTCTTTCATTCCATCATTACACGCACTATATCTACACTCTCTTCCATTCCATCATTACACGCACTAAATCTACAATCGCTTCCATTCCATCATTACACGCATTATATCTACCATCTCTTTCATTCGATCATTACACGCAATATATCTACAATCTCTTCCATTCCATCATTACACGCAATATATCTACAATCTCTTCCATTCCATCATTACACGCAATATATCTACAATCTCTACCATTCCATCATTACACGCAATATATCTACAATCTCTACCATTCCATCATTACACGCAATATATCTACAATCTCTTCCATTCCATCATTACACGCAATATATCTACAATCTCTACCATTCCATCATTACTCACAATATATCTACAATCTCTACCATTCCATCATTGCTCACAATATATCTACAATCTCTTCCATTCCATCATTACACGCAATATATCTACAATCTCTTCCATTCCATCATTACACGCAATATATCTACCATCTCTTCCATTCCATCATTACACGCAATATATCTACAATATCTTCCATTCCATCATTACACGCAATATATCTACAATCTCTACTATTCCATCATTACACGCAATATATCTACCATCTCTTTCATTCCATCATTACACGCAATATATCTACAATCTCTTCCATTCCATCATTACACGCAATATATCTACAATCTCTACTATTCCATCATTACACGCAATATATCTACCATCTCTTTCATTCCATCATTACACGCAATATATCTACCATCTATTTCATTCCATCATTACACGCAATATATCTACCATCTCTTTCATTCCATCATTACACGCAATATATCTACCATCTCTTTCATTCCATCATTACACGCAATATATCTACAATCTCTACCATTCCATCATTACACGCAATATATCTACAATCTCTGCCATCCCATCATTACACGCAATATATCTACAATCTCTACCATTCCATCATTACACGCAATATATCTACAATATCTGCCATCCCATCATTGCACGCAATATATCTACAATCTCTGCCATTCCATCATTACACGCAATATATCTACAATCTCTACCATTCCATCATTACTCACACTATATCTACAATCTCTACCATTCCATCATTGCTCACAATATATCTACAATCTCTTCCATTCCATCATTACACGCAATATATCTACAATCTCTTCCATTCCATCATTACACGCAATATATCTACAATCTCTTCCATTCCATCATTACACGCAATATATCTACCATCTGTTCCATTACATCATTACACGCAATATATCTACAATCTCTACCATTCCATCATTACACGCAATATATCTACTCTCTCATTCCATCATTACACGCAATATATCTACAATCTCTACTATTCCATCATTACACGCAATATATCTACAATCTCTACTATTCCATCATTACTCACACTATATCTACAATCTCTACCATTCCATCATTGCTCACAATATATCTACAATCTCTTCCATTCCATCATTACACGCAATATATCTACAATCTCTTCCATTCCATCATTACACGCAATATATCTACCATCTGTTCCATTACATCATTACACGCAATATATCTACAATCTCTACCATTCCATCATTACACGCAATATATCTACAATCTCTTCCATTCCATCATTACACGCAATATATCTACAATCTCTACCATTCCATCATTACACGCAATATATCTACAATCTCTTCCATTCCATCATTACACGCAATATATCTACAATCTCTTCCATTCCATCATTACACGCAATATATCTACAATCTCTTCCATTCCATCATTACACGCAATATATCTACCATCTCTTCCATTCCATCATTACACGCAATATATCTACAATCTCTACATTCCATCATTACACGCAATATATCTACAATCTCTACCATTCCATCATTACACGCAATATATCTACAATCTCTTCCATTCCATCATTACACGCAATATATCTACAATCTCTTCCATTCCATCATTACACGCAATATATCTACAATCTCTTCCATTCCATCATTACACGCAATATATCTACAATCTCTTCCATTCCATCATTACACGCAATATATCTACAATCTCTTCCATTCCATCATTACACGCAATATATCTACAATCTCTTCCATTCCATCATTACACGCAATATATCTACAATCTCTTCCATTCCATCATTACACGCAATATATCTACAATCTCTTCCATTCCATCATTACACGCATATATCTACAATCTCTTCCATTCCATCATTACACGCAATATATCTACAATCTCTTCCATTCCATCATTACACGCAATATATCTACATCTCTTCCATTCCATCATTACACGCAATATATCTACAATCTCTCCATTCCATCATTACACGCAATATATCTACAATCTCTACCATTCCATCATTACACGCACTATATCTACAATCTCTACCATTCCATCATTGCTCACAATATATCTACAATCTCTTCCATTCCATCATTACACGCACTATATCTACACTCTCTTCCATTCCATCATTACACGCACTATATCTACACTCTCTTCCATTCCATCATTACACGCAATATATCTACACTCTCTTCCATTCCATCATTACACGCACTATATCTACAATCTCTTCCATTCCATCATTACACGCAATATATCTACAATCTCTACCATTCCATCATTACACGCAATATATCTACAATCTCTACCATTCCATCATTACACGCAATATATCTACAATCTCTACCATTCCATCATTACACGCAATATATCTACAATCTCTACCATTCCATCATTACACGCAATATATCTACAATCTCTTCCATTCCATCATTACACGCAATATATCTACAATCTCTTCCATTCCATCATTACACGCAATATATCTACAATCTCTACCATTCCATCATTACACGCAATATATCTACCATCTCTTTCATTCCATCATTACACGCAATATATCTACAATCTCTACTATTCCATCATTACACGCAATATATCTACCATCTCTTTCATTCCATCATTACACGCAATATATCTACAATCTCTTCCATTCCATCATTACACGCAATATATCTACAATCTCTTCCATTCCATCATTACACGCAATATATCTACCATCTCTTTCATTCCATCATTACACGCAATATATCTACAATCTCTACCATTCCATCATTACACGCAATATATCTACAATCTCTTCCATTCCATCATTACACGCAATATATCTACAATCTCTTCCATTCCATCATTACACGCAATATATCTACAATCTCTGCCATTCCATCATTACACGCAATATATCTACAATCTCTGCCATTCCATCATTACACGCAATATATCTACAATCTCTACCATTCCATCATTATACGCAATATATCTACAATATCTGCCATCCCATCATTGCACGCAATATATCTACAATCTCTGCCATTCCATCATTACACGCAATATATCTACCATCTGTTCCATTCCATCATTACACGCAATATATCTACAATATCTGCCATTCCATCATTACACGCAATATATCTACCATCTGTTCCATTACATCATTACACGCAATATATCTACAATATCTGCCATTCCATCATTACACGCAATATATCTACAATCTCTACGATTCCATCATTGCTCACAATATATCTACAATCTCTTCCATTCCATCATTACACGCAATATATCTACAATCTCTTCCATTCCATCATTACACGCAATATATCTACCATCTGGTCCATTACATCATTACACGCGATATATCTACAATCTCTACCATTCCATCATTACACGCAATATATCTACACTCTCTACCATTCCATCATTACACGCAATATATCTACAATCTCTACCATTCCATCATTACACGCAATATATATACCGTCTCTATCATTCCATCATTACACGCAATATATCTACCGTCTCTACTATTCCATCATTACACGCAATATATCTACCGTCTCTACCATTCCATCATTACACGCAATATATATACAATCTCTTCCATTCCATCATTACACGCAATATATCTACAATCTCTACCATTCCATCATTACACGCAATATATCTACAATCTCTTCCATTCCATCATTACACGCAATATATCTACCGTCTCTACAATTCCATCATTACACGCAATATATATACAATCTCTTCCATTCCATCATTACACGCAATATATCTACCGTCTCTACCATTCCATCATTACACGCAATATATATACAATCTCTTCCATTCCATCATTACACGCAATATATCTACAATCTCTTCCATTCCATCATTACACGCAATATATCTACCGTCTCTACCATTCCATCATTACACGCAATATATCTACAATCTCTGCCATTCCATCATTACACGCACTATATCTACAATCTCTGCCATTCCATCATTACACGCAATATATCTACCGTCTCTACTATTCCATCATTACACGCAATATATCTACCGTCTCTACCATTCCATCATTACACGCAATATATATACAATCTCTTCCATTCCATCATTACACGCAATATATCTACAATCTCTACCATTCCATCATTACACGCAATATATCTACAATCTCTTCCATTCCATCATTACACGCAATATATCTACCGTCTCTACCATTCCATCATTACACGCAATATATCTACAATCTCTGCCATTCCATCATTACACGCACTATATCTACAATCTCTGCCATTCCATCATTACACGCAATATATCTACAATCTCTACCATTCCACCATTACACGCAATATATCTACAATCTCTACCATTCCATCATTACACGCAATATATCTACAATCTCTTCCATTCCATCATTACACGCACTATATCTACAATCTCTTCCATTCCATCATTACACGCACTATATCTACAATCTCTTCCATTCCATCATTACACGCACTATATCTACACTCTCTTCCATTCCATCATTACACGCAATATATCTACCGTCTCTACTATTCCATCATTACACGCAATATGTCTACAATCTCTTCCATTCCATCATTACAGGCAATATATCTACAATCTCTTCCATTCCATCATTACAGGCAATATATCTACAATATCTACCATTCCATCATTACACGCAATATGTCTACAATCTCTTCCATTCCATCATTACACGCAATATATCTACCGCCTCTACCATTCCATCATTACACGCAATATATCTACCGCCTCTACCATTACATCATTACACACAATATATCTACAATCTCTTCCATTCCATCATTACACGCAATATATCTACCATCTGTTCCATTACATCATTACACGCAATATATCTACAATCTCTACTATTCCATCATTACACGCAATATATCTACAATCTCTACCATTCCATCATTACACGCAATATATCTACCATCTCTTCCATTACATCATTAACGCAATATATCTACAATCTCTTCCATTACATCATTACACGCAATATATCTACCATCTCTTACATTACATCATTACACGCAATATATCTACAATCTCTTCCATTCCATCATTACACGCAATATATCTACAATCTATTCCATTCCATCATTACACGCACTATAGCTACACTCTCTTCCATTCCATCATTACACGCACTATATATACACTCTCTTCCATTCCATCATTACACGCACTATATCTACAATCTCTTCCATTCCATCATTACACGCAATATATCTACAATCTCTTCCATTCCATCATTACACGCACTATATCTACACACTCTTCCATTCCATCATTACACGCACTATATCTACACTCTCTTCCATTCCATCATTACACGCACTATTTCTACACTCTCTTCCATTCCATCATTACACGCATATCTACACTCTCTTCCATTTCATCATTACACGCACTATATCTACACTCTCATCCATTCCACCATTACACGCTATATCTACACCTCTTTCATTCCATCATTACACGCACTATATCTACACTCTCTTCCATTCCATCATTACACGCACTATAGCTACACTCTCTTCCATTTCATTATTACACGCACTATATCTACAATCTCTTCCATTCCATCATTACACGCAATATATCTACAATCTCTTCCATTCCATCATTACACGCACTATATCTACACACTCTTCCATTCCATCATTACACGCACTATATCTACACTCTCTTCCATTCCATCATTACACGCACTATTTCTACACTCTCTTCCATTCCATCATTACACGCACTATATCTACACTCTCTTCCATTTCATCATTACACGCACTATATCTACACTCTCATCCATTCCACCATTACACGCACTATATCTACACTCTCTTTCATTCCATCATTACACGCACTATATCTACACTCTCTTCCATTCCATCATTACACGCACTATAGCTACACTCTCTTCCATTTCATTATTACACGCACTATATATACACTCTCTTCCATTCCATCATTACACGCACTATATCTACAATCTCTTCCATTCCATCATTACACGCACTATATCTACAATCTCTTCCATTCCATCATTACAAGCACTATATCTACACACTCTTCCATTCCATCATTACACGCACTATATCTACACACTCTTCCATTCCATCATTACACGCACTATTTCTACACTCTCTTCCATTCCATCATTACACGCACTATATCTACACTCTCTTCCATTTCATCATTACACGCACTATATCTACACTCTCATCCATTCCACCATTACACGCACTATATCTACACTCTCTTTCATTCCATCATTACACGCACTATATCTACACTCTCTTCCATTCCATCATTACACGCACTAAATCTACAATCGCTTCCATTCCATCATTACACGCACTATATCTACCATCTCTTTCATTCGATCATTACACGCAATATATCTACAATCTCTTCCATTCCATCATTACACGCAATATATCTACAATCTCTTCCATTCCATCATTACACGCAATATATCTACAATCTCTACCATTCCATCATTACACGCAATATATCTACAATCTCTACCATTCCATCATTACACGCAATATATCTACAATCTCTACCATTCCATCATTACACGCAATATATCTACAATCTCTACAATTCCATCATTACTCACAATATATCTACAATCTCTACTATTCCATCATTGCTCACAATATATCTACAATCTCTTCCATTCCATCATTACACGCAATATATCTACAATCTCTTCCATTCCATCATTACACGCAATATATCTACCATCTCTTCCATTCCATCATTACACGCAATATATCTACAATATCTTCCATTCCATCATTACACGCAATATATCTACAATCTCTACTATTCCATCATTACACGCAATATATCTACCATCTCTTTCATTCCATCATTACACGCAATATATCTACAATCTCTGCCATTCCATCATTACCCGCAATATATCTACACTCTCTACTATTCCATCATTACACGCAATATATCTACCATCTCTTTCATTCCATCATTACACGCAATATATCTACCATCTATTTCATTCCATCATTACACGCAATATATCTACCATCTCTTTCATTCCATCATTACACGCAATATATCTACCATCTCTTTCATTCCATCATTACACGCAATATATCTACAATCTCTACCATTCCATCATTACACGCAATATATCTACAATCTCTGCCATCCCATCATTACACGCAATATATCTACAATCTCTACCATTCCATCATTACACGCAATATATCTACAATATCTGCCATTCCATCATTGCACGCAATATATCTACAATCTCTGCCATTCCATCATTACACGCAATATATCTACAATCTCTACCATTCCATCATTACTCACAATATATCTACAATCTCTACCATTCCATCATTGCTCGCAATATATCTACAATCTCTTCCATTCCATCATTACACGCAATATATCTACAATCTCTACCATTCCATCATTACACGCAATATATCTACAATCTCTACAATTCCATCATTACACGCAATATATCTACAATCTCTACCATTCCATCATTACTCACAATATATCTACAATCTCTACCATTCCATCATTGCTCACAATATATCTACAATCTCTTCCATTTCATCATTACACGCACTATATCTACACTCTCATCCATTCCACCATTACACGCACTATATCTACACTCTCTTTCATTCCATCATTACACGCACTATATCTACACTCTCTTCCATTCCATCATTACACGCACTAAATCTACAATCGCTTCCATTCCATCATTACACGCACTATATCTACCATCTCTTTCATTCGATCATTACACGCAATATATCTACAATCTCTTCCATTCCATCATTACACGCAATATATCTACAATCTCTACCATTCCATCATTACACGCAATATATCTACAATCTCTACCATTCCATCATTACACGCAATATATCTACAATCTCTACCATTCCATCATTACACGCAATATATCTACAATCTCTACCATTCCATCATTACTCACAATATATCTACAATCTCTACCATTCCATCATTGCTCACAATATATCTACAATCTCTTCCATTCCATCATTACACGCAATATATCTACAATCTCTTCCATTCCATCATTACACGCAATATATCTACCATCTCTTCCATTCCATCATTACACGCAATATATCTACAATCTCTTCCATTCCATCATTACACGCAATATATCTACAATCTCTACTATTCCATCATTACACGCAATATATCTACCATCTCTTTCATTCCATCATTACACGCAATATATCTACAATCTCTGCCATTCCATCATTACCCGCAATATATCTACAATCTCTACTATTCCATCATTACACGCAATATATCTACCATCTCTTTCATTCCATCATTACACGCAATATATCTACCATCTATTTCATTCCATCATTACACGCAATATATCTACCATCTCTTTCATTCCATCATTACACGCAATATATCTACCATCTCTTTCATTCCATCATTACACGCAATATATCTACAATCTCTACTATTCCATCATTACACGCAATATATCTACAATCTCTGCCATCCCATCATTACACGCAATATATCTACAATCTCTACCATTCCATCATTACACGCAATATATCTACAATATCTGCCATCCCATCATTGCACGCAATATATCTACAATCTCTGCCATTCCATCATTACACGCAATATATCTACAATCTCTACTATTCCATCATTACTCACACTATATCTACAATCTCTACCATTCCATCATTGCTCACAATATATCTACAATCTCTACCATTCCATCATTACACGCAATATATCTACAATCTCTACCATTCCATCATTACACGCAATATATCTACAATCTCTACAATTCCATCATTACACGCAATATATCTACAATCTCTACCATTCCATCATTACTCACAATATATCTACAATCTCTACCATTCCATCATTGCTCACAATATATCTACAATCTCTTCCATTCCATCATTACACGCAATATATCTACAATCTCTTCCATTCCATCATTACACGCAATATATCTACCATCTCTTCCATTCCATCATTACACGCAATATATCTGCAATATCTTCCATTCCATCATTACACGCAATATATCTACAATCTCTACTATTCCATCATTACACGCAATATATCTACAATCTCTTCCATTCCATCATTACACGCAATATATCTACCATCTCTTCCATTCCATCATTACACGCAATATATCTACAATATCTTCCATTCCATCATTACACGCAATATATCTACAATCTCTACTATTCCATCATTACACGCAATATATCTACCATCTCTTTCATTCCATCATTACACGCAATATATCTACAATCTCTGCCATTCCATCATTACCCGCAATATATCTACAATCTCTGCCATTCCATCATTACACGCAATATATCTACCATCTCTTTCATTCCATCATTACACGCAATATATCTACCATCTCTTTCATTCCATCATTACACGCAATATATCTACCATCTCTTTCATTCCATCATTACACGCAATATATCTACAATCTCTACCATTCCATCATTACACGCAATATATCTACAATATCTGCCATCCCATCATTGCACGCAATATATCTACAATCTCTGCCATTCCATCATTACACGCAATATATCTACAATCTCTACTATTCCATCATTACTCACACTATATCTACAATCTCTACCATTCCATCATTGCTCACAATATATCTACAATCTCTTCCATTCCATCATTACACGCACTATATCTACACTCTCTTCCATTCCATCATTACACGCACTATATCTACACTCTCTTCCATTCCATCATTACACGCAATATATCTACACTCTCTTCCATTCCATCATTACACGCACTATATCTACAATCTCTTCCATTCCATCAGTACACGCACTATATCTACACTCTCTTCCATTCCATCATTACACGCACTATATCTACACTCTCTTCCATTCCATCATTACACGTACTATATCTGCAATCTCTTCCATACCATCATTACACGCACTATATCTACAATCTCTTCCATTCCATCATTACACGCACTATATCTACAATATATTCCATTCTATCATTACACACAATATATCTACTATCTCTTCCATTCCATCATTACACGCAATACATCTACAATCTCTTACATTCCATGTTACAAGGGTTAAAAGTACTGAATGCTTTATACTCGTCTTGGCAGAGAGTTACACAACACTGGAGCGGCATACATGAGTTGGCGTTTGTACCATACGTACTTATTTTGACACGTGGTATCTATAACATATCAAAATATCAAGAACTATATTGACTATCTCAATTGACAATTTGATCCGTTAAAACAGGTGCGGCCAAGTTCTCATACGGCGAATATGTAAAGTCGGTACATTTTCTCCAGATTCTTAGAAGGTCTGCGAGGTGGTTCATATATTTATTACCAATACGTTTGTAGCCCAGGCTTAGTTTGTCTGTTTGTAGAATATATTATATTATGTATTATTCATGTACTGCAAGCAATGCTCTCTTATCTGTATATGTACGGTAGCTGTTCCTTCTCTTCTATGGCGGTTACCGATGTGTGTCCAGTCTATTGTGTTGTCTACTTGTTGTGTAACGTCATGTATTTATGTCTGAGTGATAGTACGGGAGAATGACGTATGATAAGTCAACTAACTAATCCACGGAAAGGGGAACCGTGGGAATCCTGTTCTCAGTACAAGAATAAAGTATGTCAGTGATGATTACATATATGTGGAAACAAAAATTTAATGTGTACAGGTTTTTATATAATAGCCTCATTTATATTGATAAATATACACACCGAGTCAATGATGGGGGCAGCCATTACTGTGGAACTCTTCAGCGCGGAGGAGTGATCTGTGACGTCACAGCGCGGTGCCCTTCAGTCGGACAGCTGTACACAAAAGGAATTCGCGCTTGGTAGACTCCATTTATCGATCGCATTGTTCGCACCGCTTCTCGCTTATTATTCACATCTCTTTGTTGTTAAAGTTTGTCTGGCGGGCTCGGCAACATGCCTACGTGTATGGCTTTTAACTGTGCTAACACAACTGGTAAGACTGATGACAAGTCTGTGATATTTACGCGCATTCCATCACGACCCGACCAGGTCCGAGTCGAATGGCTGACGAGGCTGCATAGAGAGGACATCGACCCGAAGAAGTTTATGCCGAACAAAGACCATGTGTTATGCTCGAAACATTTTGAAGACAGTTGTTTGGAAGTGGATATGGAGGCTAGACTGATGCACGGTCTGCATAAGCTGAAATTCAAGGATACGGCGACGATCGTTCCAACGATTTTTTCGCATGTCCGACCTACTCTACCCCGGAAGCACACGGACGTCAGAATGGCGAAGAAAGCGAAAAGCACGGTGAGCCCACATTTTCATCAGTTTGTCCGTATTTATGCCTGCCTATCCTATGTCACAATGAGTCATTGCAGTGGCTCATAGTTAATTTATCGAGAATACGGTGGTTTTGAATTGCAGAACTGTAAGTCCTTTGTTGGTGACATGTTTTCGACGTAACATGTTTTCGATAGTTTAATGACATAGGTACTCTAAGTTTTACTTTAGTTACTAAAGGCCAGTTAACTAATTGAAACAATATAACACTTTAATTTAACAATTTAATTTTCATGCATAATCAATATTGTTATTATACTAGTAGTGCAAGGACACTGAAGTGTAAAATTATACTAAATTCTAGATTTTACTTTTTAGATTAATGTGGCTGTTTGAGGTGCATGGGCAATTTCAACATATTTTCTTTTTCTTTTTCGTTCTTTGCCACATGTTACCAGTTGGAGAGGGGGGGGGGGGATACTACCATATTCATTTAATTTATCATTTAATTCTATCAATTCTTTTTATTTCAACAGATGATGGATCAGTTACTTATTGATGAGCCAAATGCCCCCAGCCATGGATCTGAAGGAGCCTGTTTGGCAGAAGTGGAAAATATTCAGGTTAGAATATATATATATGTAAAGCAATATGCTCTGTATGAATCGATATATTTTATTTAGGTGTCATTTTATGTTTTATCACACTCAAGAGAAAAATGTGCATGATCAACTCACCAACTACATAAATCAGAAATGTTCCATATTAAAGTAATAACTTCACACCTAAATTTAAAAAATATGAAAATATGGGAAAATATTTTGCTTTGTCACTATTATAATTATAAGTGTGTAGAAATATTATTACTGGAGTGGGGCATTCTATTTTCGAGAAGAAAAGGATTACAATTCTCATTAGATCGTTTAATTTCTTAGCTTTGTGCGCACAAAGTTAAAATTTCATAGATATATCACAATATTATTTGTGATGATATTACTTTAAATAAATGGAAGAAGGTTATACTATTTTGCTATTCTGCTCATAATACCAGTTCAAAGGCGGTGTTGCATGCTAAAACTAGGTCACTCCGACCTATATTCTGACCTCTGACCTCATTTCAAGAAATTGGGCTTGATTATTGAAATTGCTTGTCAATTTTGTTTACAGCCACCTGTAGCAAAGAAGCCAAGGACCAAGTGTGTGAAGCCATGTCTGGTTGAGGCTGGGACACAGACAGACCTGTCCATGTTACTAATGTGTGATGGCGAGACACAAGTGGAGAAGACGGTGACATCATGTGTGGGTAACCAGTGGCCAGAGTATGAACAGAATACAGTAGCCGAGCCTGACAAGTGCAGTTTAGACCATTCGTACAATGTCATTCTTCCTATCCATTCAACTCCGCAAAAGTCATTGGAAGACAATGTACCCCCACCTACAGAGCATATGCTGGTTTCTGATGCTGAAGATGTGATCACAGATGATGTAAATCTTGATTCATGCGACACATCAGATGACTCTTTTGTTTTGGAATCGGAGGAATCTGCCAGTGGCAGTGATATGAGTTCTGACTCGCCCCAACCAGAAGTGTCCGATATTAAGTTTATAACTTTCAAGTCATGTGTGTTGGAGCTGTGTGGTATGGTATGTTGTCCCACATGTGGCCAGTCCATGATGGTGACAGACACCAACATGCAGGGCTCCTGTATGAGGATTTCTTTGTTATGCCCCAACTCGCATGATTATGTTTGGCGCTCACAGCCACTTGTAAATAAAATGGTGTTGGGCAATCTTCTCATTGCAGCTGCAATTATGTTT
>JABXNX010000922.1:0-10000 GCA_014843695.1 Archivesica marissinica
GACGTGCTGGCTATGTACAGTAGAATCTATATATACAGAACGTGCTGGCTATGTACAGTAAGAATCTATATACACAGGACGTGCTGGCTATGTACAGTATAATCTATATATACAGGACGTGCTGGCTATGTACAATAAGAATCTATATATACAGGACGTGCTGGCTATGTACAGTAATAATCTATATATACAGGACGTGCTGGCTATGTACAGTAAGAATCTATATATACTGGACGTGCTGGCTATGTACAGTAAGAATCTATATATACAGGACGTGCTGGCTATGTACAGTAAGAATCTATATATACAGGACGTGCTGGCTATGTACAGTAGAATCTATATATACAGGACGTGCTGGCTATGCACAGTAATAATCTATATATACAGGACGTGCTGGCTATGTACAGTAGAATCTATATATACTGGACGTGCTGGCTATGTACATTAAGAATCTATATATACTGGACGTGCTGGCTATGTACAGTAGAATATATATATACTGGACGTGCTGGCTATGTACAGTAAGAATCTATATATACTGGACGTGCTGGCTATGTACAGTAAAATCTATATAAGGACGTGCTGGCTATGTACAGTAGAATTCTATATACTGGACGGCTGGCATGTACAGTAGAATCTCTATATACTGGACGTGCTGGCTATGTACAGTAAGTCTCTATACACAGGACGTGCTGGCTATGTACAGTAAAATCTCTATACACTGGACGTGCTGGCTATGTACAATATAATCTCTATATACTGGACGTGCTGGCTATGTACAGTATAAGCTCTATACACTGGACGTGCTGGCTATGTACAGTAGAATCTCTATAAACTGGACGTGCTGGCTATGTACAGTAAGAATATATATATACTGGACGTGCTGGCTATGTCAGTAAGAATCTATATATACTGGACGTGCTGGCTATGTACATTAATAATCTATATATACAGGACGTACTGGCTATGTACATTAATAATCTATATATACAGGACGTACTGGATATGTACATTAATAATATATATATACAGGACGTGCTGGCTATGTACATTTATAATCTATATATACTGGACGTGCTGGCTATGTACAGTAGAATCTCTATATACTGGACGTGCTGGCTATGTACAGTAACGACTCTATACACAGGACGTGCTGGCTATGTACAGTAAGAATCTATATATACTGGACGTGCTGGCTATGTATATTTATGATCTATATATACAGGACGTACTGGCTATGTACATTAATAATATATATATACAGGACTTGCTGGCTATGTACAGTAGAATCTCTATATACTGGACGTGCTGGCTATGTACATTAATAATCTCTATATACAGGACGTGCTGGCTATGTACAGTAGAATCTCTATACACTGGACGTGCTGGCTATGTACAGTAGAATCTCTATACACTGGACGTGCTGGCTATGTACAGTATAAACTATATACACTGGACGTGCTAGCTATGTACAGTATAAGCTCTATACACTGGACGTGCTGGCTATGTACAGTAGAATCTCTATACACTGGACGTGCTGGCTATGTACAGTATAATCTCTATATACTGGACGTGCTGGCTATGTACAGTATACGCTCTATACACTGGACGTGCTGGCTATGTACAGCAGAATCTCTATACACTGGACGTGCTGGCTATGTACAGTAAGAATCTATATATACTGGAAGTGCTGGCTGTGAACATTAATAATCTATATATACAGGAAGTGCTGGCTATGAACAGTAAGAATCTATATACACTGGACGTGCTGGCTATGAACAGTAAGAATCTATATATACTGGACGTGCTGGCTATGTACATTAATAATCTATATATACAGGACGTACTAGCTATGTACATTAATTATCTATATATACAGGACGTACTGGCTATGTACATTAAGAATCTCTATATACTGGACTTGCTGGCTATGAACAGTAAGAATCTATATATACTGGACTTGCTGGCTATGTACAGTAAGAATCTCTATATGCTGGACGTACTGGCTATGTACAGTAACAATCTATATACACTGGACGTCCTGGCTATGTACAGTAGAATATATATACACTGGACGTGCTGGCTATGTACAGTAGAATCTCTATACACTGGACGTGCTGGCTATGTACAGTAGAATCTATATATACTGGACGTGCTGGCTATATACTGTAGAATCTATATATACTGGACGTGCTGGCTATGTACAGTAAGAATCTATATAGAAAGGACGTGTTGGCTATGTACAGTAGAATCTCTATATACTGGACGTGCTGGCTATGTACAGTAGAATCTCTATACACTGGACGTGTTGGCTATGTACAGTAACGTCTCTATACACAGGACGGGCTGGCTATGTACAGTAAAATCTCTATACACTGGACGTGCTGGCTATGTACAATATAATCTCTATATACTGGACGTGCTGGCTATGTACAGTATAAGCTCTATACACTGGACGTGCTGGCTATGTACAGTAGAATCTCTATAAACTGGACGTGCTGGCTATGTACAGTAAGAATATATATATACTGGACGTGCTGGCTATGTCAGTAAGAATCTATATATACTGGACGTGCTGGCTATGTACATTAATAATCTATATATACAGGACGTACTGGCTATGTACATTAATAATCTATATATACAGGGACGTGCTGGCTATGTACATATAATCTATATATACGGACGTGCTGGATGTACAGTAGATCTCTATATATAGCTGGTGGCTATGTACAGTAATCTCTATACACAGTGCTGGCTATGTACAGTAAGAATCTATATATACTGGACGTGCTGGCTATGTACATTTATGTACTATATATACAGGACGTACTGGCTATGTACATTAATAATATATATATACAGGACGTTCTTCTATGTACAGTAGAATCTCTATATACTGGACGTGCTGGCTATGTACATTAATAATCTCTATATACAGGACGTGCTGGCTATGTACAGTAGAATCTCTATACACTGGACGTGCTGGCTATGTACAGTAGAATCTCTATACACTGGACGTGCTGGCTATGTACAGTATATTATACAATCAATACACATTGCCATTGTCTTTCATTTAAAACTGTGAAAATCAATAGCATGGAAAAGCTACTGTTTTATAGCTAGCTCTACAAGTGTGTATGTCTCTCGATACTGATAGTATACGTTATACAGCAGATATTCACTGTTTAATAGCTAGCTCTACAAGTGTGTATGTCTCTCGATACTGATATTATACGTTATACAGCATATATTCACTGTTTTATATCTAGCTCTACAAGTGTGTATGTCTCTCGATACTGATATTATACGTTATACAGCAGATATTCACTGTTTAATAGCTAGCTCTACAAGTGTGTATGTCTCTCGATACTGATATTATACGTTATACAGCAGATATTCACTGTTTAATAGCTAGCTCTACAAGGGTGTATGTCTCTCGATACTGATATTATACGTTATACAGCTGATATTCACTGTTTAATAGCTAGCTCTACAAATGTGTATGTCTCTCGATACTGATATTATACGTTATACAGCAGATATTCACTGTTCTGAAAAAACCTCTAGAACACATTAAAAAATAGTTTACACAAATTTATTTTAGCTTGATTGCGAAACAAGTTTTTACAACTTATATTAATCGCTCTCGATACCTCATTCCTGATGGAATTCATCACCACGAGGGAGAGAGAAGAGGCAACGTGGAATTGATATGCCTTGCCTAAGGGCACAATCGTAACGGCGCCAGTGGGGGCTCGAACTCCGGACCATTCGCACCTGAAGCGAACGTGCATCCACTGTGCTATCACGACTTCCACATTGAAATAAATAATCAGCATAAACAATATACACAGGTAGTACAGATTAACCTGTCCTTTTAATTGATCATATCATAAGAATAGTCATCTTTGCCAACAAGTAATTGGTTAATTAATGTTGAAATTGTTTAGTTTATACAAATTTATTATAGCTCAATTGCGAAACAAGTTCTTACAACTTATATTAATCAGGAAATTAAATTCCACATTGCCTCTTCTTTCTCCCTCATGGCGATGGATTCCATCAGGAATGAGGTCTCAAGAGTGATTAATATAAGGTGTAAGAACTTGTTTTGCAATCGATCTAAAATAAATTTGCATAAACCAATTCACACAATCACTGGATGGCTTCCTCACTTGAAAGAATTCGACACCTCCAGTGGGATTCATACCAGCAGCGGTGAGGTGCAAGTCATCTGAAGTCAACGACTAACCTCTCGACCACGTAGGACCCTATAGTAGCTTGAAATCACCTACCTGGGGTGGTGAAATGTATGAGGTTACTGGAGGACCCTATAGTAGCTTGAAATCACCTACCTGGGGTGGAGAAATGTATGAGGTTACTGGAGGACCCTATAGTAACTTGAAATCACCTACCTGGGGTGGAGAAATGTATGAGGTTACTGGAGGACCCTATAGTAGCTTGAAATCACCTACCTGGGGTGGAGAAATGTATGAGGTTACTGGGGGGCCCTATAGTAACTTGAAATCACCTCCCTGGGGTGGAGAAATGTATGAGATTACTGGAGGGCCCTATAGTAGCTTGAAATCACCTACCTGGGGTGGAGAAATGTATGAGGTTACTGGAGGGCCCTATAGTAGCTTGAAATCACCTACCTGGGGTGGAGAAATGTATGAGGTTACTGGAGGGCCCTATAGTAGCTTGAAATCACCTACCTGGGGTGGAGAAATGTATGAGGTTACTGGAGGACCCTATAGTAGCTTGAAATCACCTACCTGGGGTGGAGAAATGTATGAGGTTACTGGAGGGCCCTATAGTAGCTTGAAATCACCTACCTGGGGTGGAGATATATATGAGGTTACTGGAGGACCCTATAGTAGCTTGAAATCACCTACCTGGGGTGGAGAAATGTATGAGGTTACTGGAGGACCCTATAGTAGCTTGAAATCACCTACCTGGGGTGGTGAAATGTATGAGGTTACTGGAGGGCCCTATAGTAGCTTGAAATTACCACCCTGGGGTGGTGAAATGTATGAGGTTACTGGAGGGCCATACAGTAGCTTGAAATTACCTACATGGGGTGGAGAAATGTATGAGGTTACTGGAGGGCCCTATAGTAGCTTGAAATCACCTACCTGGGGTGGAGAATTGTATGAGGTTACTGGAGGACCCTATAGTAGCTTGAAATTACCACCCTGGGGTGGAGAAATGTATGTGGTTACTGGAGGGCCCTATAGTAGCTTGAAATCACCTACCTGGGGTGGGGACATGTATGAGATTACTGGAGGACCCTATATTAGCTTGAAATCAACACCCTGGGGTGGAGAAATGCATGAGGTTACTGGAGGGCCCTATAGTAGCTTGAAATCACCACCCTGGGGTGGAGAAATGTATGAGGTTACTGGAGGGCCCTATAGTAGCTTGAAATCACCACCCTGGGGTGGAGAAATGTATGAGGTTACTGGAGGGCCCTATAGTAGCTTGAAATCACCTACCTGGGGTGGAGAATTGTATGAGGTTACTGGAGGACCCTATAGTAGCTTGAAATCACCTACCTGGGGTGGGAAAATGTATGAGGTTACTGGAGGACCCTATAGTAGCTTGAAATCACCTACCTGGGGTGGAGAAATGTATGAGGTTACTGGAGGACCCTATAGTAGCTTGAAATCACCTACCTGGGGTGGAGAAATGTATGAGGTTACTGGAGGACCCTATAGTAGCTTGAAATCACCTACCTGGGGTGGAGAAATGTATGAGGTTACTGGAGGGCCCTATAGTAGCTTGAAATTACCACCCTGGGGTGGAGAAATGTATGAGGTTACTGGAGGGCCCTATAGTAGCTTGAAATCACCTACCTGGGGTGGAGAAATGTATGAGGTTACTGGAGGGCCCTATAGTAGCTTGAAATTACCACCCTGGGGTGGAGAAATGTATGAGGTTACTGGAGGGCCCTATAGTAGCTTGAAATCACCTACCTGGGGTGGAGAATTGTATGAGGTTACTGGAGGACCCTATAGTAGCTTGAAATCACCTACCTAGGGTGGAGAAATGTATGAGGTTACTGGAGGGCCCTATAGTAGCTTGAAATTAGCACCCTGGGGTGGGGAAATATATGAGGTTACTGGAGGGCCCTATAGTAGCTTGAAATCACCTACCTGGGGTGGTGAAATGTATGAGGTTACTGGAGGGCCCTATAGTAGCTTGAAATCACCACCCTGGGGTGGAGAAATGTATGAGGTTACTGGAGGGCCCTATAGTAGCTTGAAATCACCTACATGGGGTGGAGAAATGTATGAGGTTACTGGAGGACCCTATAGTAGCTTGAAATCACCTACCTGGGGTGGAGAAATGTATGAGGTTACTGGAGGGCCCTATAGTAGCTTGAAATCACCTACCTGGGGTGGAGAAATGTATGAGGTTACTGGGGGCCCTATAGTAACTTGAAATCACCACCCTGGGGTGGAGAAATGTATGAGGTTACTGGAGGACCCTATAGTAGCTTGAAATCACCTACCTGGGGTGGAGAAATGTATGAGGTTACTGGAGGGCCCTATAGTAGCTTGAAATCACCTACCTGGGGTGGAGAAATGTATGAGGTTACTGGAGGGCCCTATAGTAGCTTGAAATCACCTACCTGGGGTGGAGAAATGTATGAGGTTACTGGAGGGCCCTATAGTAGCTTGAAATCACCTACCTGGGGTGGAGAAATGTATGAGGTTACTGGAGGGCCCTATAGTAGCTTGAAATCACCTACCTGGGGTGGAGAAATGTATGAGGTTACTGGAGGACCCTATAGTAGCTTGAAATCACCTACCTGGGGTGGAGAAATGTATGAGGTTACTGGAGGGCCCTATAGTAGCTTGAAATCACCTACCTGGGGTGGAGAAATGTATGAGGTTACTGGAGGGCCCTATAGTAGCTTGAAATCACCTACCTGGGGTGGAGAAATGTATGAGGTTACTGGAGGGCCCTATAGTAGCTTGAAATCACCTACCTGGGGTGGAGAAATGTATGAGGTTACTGGAGGGCCCTATAGTAACTTGAAATCACCACCCTGGGGTGGAGAAATGTATGAGGTTACTGGAGGCCCTATAGTAGCTTGAAATCACCTACCTGGGGTGGAGAAATGTATGAGGTTACTGGGGGGCCCTATAGTAACTTGAAATCACCACCCTGGGGTGGAGAAATGTATGAGGTTACTGGAGGACCCTATAGTAGCTTGAAATCACCTACCTGGGGTGGCGAAATGTATGAGGTTACTGGGGGGGCCCTATAGTAGCTTGAAATCACATCCCTGGGGTGGAGAAATGTATGAGATTACTGGAGGGCCCTATAGTAGCTTGAAATGACCTACCTGGGGTGGAGAAATGTATGAGGTTACTGGAGGACCCTATAGTAGCTTGAAATCACCTACCTGGGGTGGTGAAATGTATGAGATTACTGGAGGACCCTATAGTAGCTTGAAATCACCTACCTGGGGTGGAGAAATGTATGAGGTTACTGGAGGACCCTATATTAGCTTGAAATCACCTACCTGGGGTGGGGAAATGTATGAGGTTACTGGAGGGCCCTATAGTAGCTTGAAATCACCTCCCTGGGGTGGAGAAATGTATGAGATTACTGGAGGGCCCAATAGTAGCTTGAAATGACCTACCTGGGGTGGAGAAATGTATGAGGTTACTGGAGAACCCTATAGTAGCTTGAAATCACCTACCTGGGGTGGAGAAATGTATGAGGTTACTGGAGGGCCCTATAGTAGCTTGAAATCACCTACCTGGGGTGGAGAAATGTATGAGGTTACTGGAGGACCCTATAGTAGCTTGAAATCACCTACCTGGGGTGGAGAAATGTATGAGGTTACTGGAGGACCCTATAGTAGCTTGAAATCACCTACCTGGGGTGGAGAAATGTATGAGGTTACTGGAGGGCCCTATAGTAGCTTGAAATCACCTACCTGGGGTGGAGATATGTATGAGGTTACTGGAGGACCCTATATTAGCTTGAAATCACCTACCTAGGGTGGAGAAATGTATGAGGTTACAGGAGGGCCCTAGAGTAGCTTGAAATTACAACCCTGGGGTGGGGAAATGTATGAGGTTACTGCTAACTCTATGCTAACTCTATGCTAACTCTATGCTAACTCTATGCTAACTCTATGCTAACTCTATGCTAACTCTATGCTAACTCTATGCTAACTCTATGCTAACTCTATGCTAACTCTATGCTAACTCTATGCTAACTCTATGCTAACTCTATGCTAACTTTATGCTAACTCTATGCTAACTCTATGCTAACTCTATGCTAACTCTATGCTAACTCTATGCTAACTCTATGCTAACTCAATGCTAACTCAATGCTAGTCTATGCTAACTCAATGATAACTCAATGCTATCAATGCTAACTCAATGCTAGGCTATGCTAACTCAATGCTAACTCAATGCTAACTCAATTCTAGGCTATGCTAACTCAATGCTAACTCAATGCTAGGCTATGCTAACTCAATGCTAACTCATTGCTAGGCTATGCTAACTCAATGCTAACTCAATGCTAGGCTATGCTAACTCAATGCTAACTCAATGCTAGGCTATGCTAACTTAATGCTAACTCAATGCTAACTCAATGCTAGGCTATGCTAACTCAATGCTAACTCAATGCTAGGCTATGCTAACTCAATGCTAACTCAATGCTAGGCTATGCTAACTCAATGCTAACTCAATGCTAGGCTATGCTAACTCAATGCTAACTCAATGCTAGGCTATGCTAACTCAATGCTAACTCAATGCTAGGCTATGCTAACTCAATGCTAACTCAATGCTAGGCTATGCTAACTCAATGCTAACTCAATGCTAGGCTATGCTAACTCAATGCTAACTCAATGCTAGGCTATGCTAACTCAATGCTAACTCAATGCTAGGCTATGCTAACTCAATGCTAACTCAATGCTAGGCTATGCTAACTCAATGCTAACTCAATGCTAGGCTATGCTAACTCAATGCTAACTCAATGCTAACTCAATGCTAACTCAATGCTAACTCAATGCTAGGCTATGCTAACTCAATGCTAACTCAATGCTAGGCTATGCTAACTCAATGCTAACTCAATGCTAGGCTATGCTAACTCAATGCTAACTCAATGCTAGGCTATGCTAACTCAATGCTAACTCAATGCTAGGCTATGCTAACTCAATGCTAACTCAATGCTAGGCTATGCTAACTCAATGCTAACTCAATGCTAGGCTATGCTAACTCAATGCTAACTCAATGCTAGGCTATGCTAACTCAATGCTAACTCAATGCTAGGCTATGCTAACTCAATGCTAACTCAATGCTAGGCTATGCTAACTCAATGCTAACTCAATGCTAGGCTATGCTAACTCAATGCTAGGCTATGCTAACTCAATGCTAGGCTATGCTAACTCAATGCTAGGCTATGCTAACTCAATGCTAACTCAATGCTAGGCTATGCTAACTCAATGCTAACTCAATGCTAGGCTATGCTAACTCAATGCTAGGCTATGCTAACTCAATGCTAACTCAATGCTAGGCTATGCTAACTCAATGCTAACTCAATGCTAGGCTATGCTAACTCAATGCTAGGCTATGCTAACTCAATGCTAGGCTATGCTAACTCAATGCTAGGCTATGCTAACTCAATGCTAACCAATGCTAGGCTATGCTAACAAATGCTAACCAATGCTAGGCTATGCTAACCAATGCTAACCAATGCTAGGCTATGCTAGGCTATGCTAGGCTATGCTAACCAATGCTAACCAATGCTAACCAATGCTAACCAATGCTAGGCTATGCTAACCAATGCTAACCAATGCTAAGCTAAGCTAACCAATGCTAAGCTAAGCTAAGCTAGGCTAACCAATGCTATGCTAACCTATGCTATGCTATGCTGTGCTAACCTATGCTATGCTAACCTATGCTAAGCTATGCTAAGCTAAGCATTGGAATTTACACAATGTGCGAACACAAAAACATATAGACACTTG
>JABXNX010000923.1:0-14164 GCA_014843695.1 Archivesica marissinica
CTGACTGATGCAATATGCCTGAAACGGTCAGCGACTTAAGTATCGGTTGCCAAAGTGTAAGGATATTTAGGCACTTATACGTATTATATAATATCAACATCTTAAGATCGAAATGAAGATAATAAATATAATCGGTATAACGAGAATGTGTAGTGGGAGTGTGTACGGACATTAGCTACGTAATTAGAATTAATGGTAGGTACGGACAGAAATGGCACACCCCGAGTCGAATGGACCGCTAATATGAGAGATAGTGTTTTCCCGCCATTTTTATCCTCCATTTTGAAAATCGTAGTCGCGGAAGGTATAATCGTTTATCGAAATCCCCGGATAAATAGGACCTATAATAAAGCTTATATAACGAATTTATATCGGTACTTCCGGTTTTTCGGATCACTACTTCCGGTATGAGATCGGACCATTAATTGAGTCGCGGATTCGTCATTGTCTCTTCGAGATCTTTCCGACGATACCAAACACGGCCAGTTTCCTAGAAAGTTCATTTTTCTTCAAACTTATTTACGATTAAAGGGACATAATCAGTATTATAGATATATCGAATAATGATAGATCAAAATGAAGGGTAGCGTCGGAAAACATCATGAAAACAGCAAAGCCGTTGTTTTGGCGGATAGTACACGAGGCAGAAGATGCTCCACCGACAGACAGACCGCCGGACGGACGGACGGACGGACAGACAGACAGACAGACGGACGGACAGACAGACAGACATACAGATATGTATCGAGGGGCACCCTGGGTATTCCCCCACAACTAACAGACACAGGCGTTTGGGGTCTGTACTATTTTTTTTATTTAAACCGGCAGGCAGGCAGACAGCGGATCTGCTTGCCACTGAGAGAGCATTTCCATTCATTAAATAGACAGTTACCTGGATTTTGATTTGTAACGTATACACACTACGTCAAGAGTCTGTTTATCTAAGTTAATGCATTATTGAGGCTATACAAGCTACATGCACCAAACAACTGATTAGGTGTGGATGACCTGGTGATTAAGTTATGTAGGCACTCAGGGCTTATCAGATAATCCTCTATGTGGTAGCTTAGAGAAATGTTGTTGGATACATGGTATGTGCGCACTCTGCGCTTATCAGTTAATCAGTTATGTTGCAGCTCAGAGATGACAACCGTGGTATGTACACGCGTTAATTACTTCGATGTCATGTTGCGTACCTACTGAGATGGTGATGGTTATAAATTTTTCTCGCATTTCCCAGATAAGGTTATTTAGGGTCAACTGGCAACCATATAACCTCATACAGTTTGGATTCATTATTGGAGGCATTCCGAGCAGAGAATTAACGTGGGTCATACTAAATCATAGGATTTATTCGGAGATAGCCATCAGACGGGTTTTATAATTACCTGCGTCAGTGTTTGGTTCAGTGCTTAAGTATTTCTATGGCATTCCAGGCAACTAATGACGTATTTTGTAGTAAATACTGATGTAAACGGCCTTCATTTTCTGTACTGCTGGTGTTGGGGGAGTTGCTTAAACTGAGATGTATCGTACTGTTGTAGCTGTGCTCCGTGTCTTGAAGACGGGCATGGAACAACGACTAATCGGACATTTATATTAATCATTGAATCACTCTATACGATAAAATACGTGTACTTTATTCGTGTTTCATATACGCTATGGCTATGAGGTGTCTAGTGACATGGCCCTCTAAAACGTACATTACGGATTATTAATAATATATCGCGTTTTTATGGAATTATACGTAACGAGGTAAGATATATATTATTCATGTTCGTACATAGGTTAAGTTTGTAATTAGGATTTCTTACTCGATAAAAACGTACGCCTAGCTCGAATAATATAATGAACTTACCCGTATATTCGTTGAAGCTCTTGAAGCCGCTTGAGTACTAAGACCGTTCTAATAGGACTATATTTATATAGAAGCGTTGGTTATTTATGGATCGGTTCGTAGTCTATATTTATAGAATGGTACGAGATCGCTATTTATAAAGCTATTACCAATAGGCTATATAGTGACGCGTATACCAAAAAAGCAAAGAGCTAGGTAGTGGTGACGTATACGTAACAAGTAAAGAGATCGGTAGTTGCGCGATATATCATCAATATACTAAAAATATACGCGCACGCGCGTAACCTACTTTATATTACCTTATATGCAAATGAGTTACTATAAAGCGTATTCAAAATGGCGCCCGTTTGTTTACCATTCAAAGAGCTCTGTAGTGGTGGTGGTGACGTATAAGCAACAAGTGATGACGTATACGCAACAAGTAAAGAGATCGGTAGTTGCGCGATATATCATCAATAGGCTCTATAGTGACGCGCACTCGCGTGACGTACTTCATATTCCCTTATATGCAAATGAGTTACTATAAATAGAAAAAAGCAAAGAGCTCGGTAGTTGAGCGATACGTCATCAATATACTAAAAATATACGCGCACGCGCGTAACCTACTTTATATTACCTTATATGCAAATTAGTTACTATAAATAGACTTCACCCAAAGAGCTGCATGTACTACGACTTAATTTGATTAGAGTCAGACGGGGGTTCGATCCCTGGATTCCCAGTCCATCGTGTTAACCACTGGACTAAGCATCCACCTGCCTAACAAGAACATGTGTGTTTTACGTTTATTTATCGTCGCTACCGGTTACCAATATGAGCGACGCCTCCTGAAGAGATTAGCCATTTAAGATATTTGGAGGATAGTGCAATGATACAGACAGAGACCCATTCCAGAATCGCCTCTGGTTCTTTTACGTGTACGGTGTAAAGCACCGACACGAGACCTCGGTTTAACGTCCCATCTGAAAGACTGTTAATTTTATTAGGGTCAGACGGGGGATCGAACATGCGATCCCTGGATTACCAGTCCAGCGTGCTATCACTGGACTACAGATCCGTTTATACAACAATGGATATCAGTTGGAGAGCCTCTGGTGACAACACATGGACGTGAAGGCGAAAACCGGTGAACATTGATATTGCTCATAATATTTCACTTGTGTAAAATAATGGATGCAACTCATAAACATGGAACAGTGAGACTATGATGACATTATTTATTCGTAAATACATTGGTGTTGCCTAACATGAACGTTTCTGTTTGCCTGTATACGTTGCGCCTTATTACAACTCAGTTGTACATCCGTACGCTGAAGTAAATAGTCCCCGATAATCAAACAAACAAATCCAGGCAAAGACACAATACATTTAATTACTATGTTCAACAAAATTCCTAATCGGTCACATGATGTTTTACAGTAAAATAGTAAAAATTAAATTGATGGTTTATTGTAGTATTACCCCGATTGAAATGGTCAGTCATTACTGACTTATGAAACACCTTTTTATGCATATCAGTAATTCCCGAACCCTATGCTTGTAGGCCAGGCGCCAGGCTGGTAGACAATCGGTAACCATTATTTAACTAGCTGGTCGCTCACCAACCGGCCATATCATAACGAATACCTTACGGGATTCGAACCTTCAATTTCCCGCTCAGTACAACAGACGCCTTAACAACTAGGCCACGGAGACGGTACACTATACACTCAACAAAATGCCTAAGCGGTCTCCTCGTGATTTATAATATTCGGAGGGAACCAATATCCATATAATATCAATAACTATATTACCATATTTCAGACATTTTATTACACATCATTATGCAATGAATTGTTGCATAATCATCTGGAATAAAAACCATTAAATGACAATATGAACATATTTAAATTATAATAGTATTACTATTAATGGCTCCAAATATTATAAAACACCAGGTGACCGCTTAGGAATTGTGTTGAGTGCATACTGTAGTCCACTAGTGCATATTTAACATTTTATTGATTTTCGTGACGGGTGCTTAATTACACGTGTACATATAAGAAAATATGCGATGGCTGTAATACACTGAATACAAGCAAAGTTATGTGACGGATTATATATATATATAGTCAGGGCCTCAATCAGTTTGTACATATATACATATTATATATATAACGAATATATAGTTATACATGTATTTTTCATGTGATGCTGCCTTGTCTTACGTTGAACACTGTCAGACTATTTGAATCAATACACCCGACTAATAGTCTTGAAGTTTTCCTATCATAGCATACTACATGTGGACCCTCAATCCCATCTGTCTCCCTTAGAATCACATATATCGTCTGGTGCTCCGGTAACAGCTGTACGACTGTGTTACTCTCCCACCCACAGACAAACACGTGACCTAGGTCATCTGTACATATTCCTTGCGCTGTAACTAAGTCCTTATCGTTGAAAGTATTGATCACATTACCAGCAAGATCCAACATAGTTATGTCGTCATTGTCGTAATTAGTAACAAAGAGATGCTGGCCGTCGTCACTGGTGGTGATATATAATGGCACGGACGACAGATGTGATCGTGAACGTGGAATATAGTGTTGAAGTACTCCGGCGTTGTTATATACTTCTATACGACCTGAAGATGCATCACCTACATCTCCACGGCAGACATACAAGTTCCCACCCATATAAACAATCCCACTGCAATACTTACCTACAGTGAATGATCTTGTCAATGTGAGTTTTCTTCCTACAGAAACAACTTGTATTCCCTTGTCGCTGCACAGAGACACGGCCACCTCATCAGCACCGATAGCACATGCACTATCAGGTAAACCCGGCAGTTGTATGGAATCAAGCAATGTGTAGGACTTGTCTAGTCTCTTTAGTTTCTTGTACTGCAATCAGTAACAAGTATCGTACCATCCTGTAACTGACATATGTCATCAATCCTACACATTCCACTGTCCGACTCTTCTTTTATATTATACTGTCCGGAACGTTCTGCGACTGTCTGTGGCAATAATGAAATCGTTCCCAGCATGTCTAATGACGTCACAAATGCTTATATCTTCGGGTCTATTTTGAAGCTAATAAACTCTCTATTTACTGTTTGTGAGACCTCGGCGCATTTCTCCTTCGCATCAATCACCATAAGCTTTCCGTCTTTGACGAGAACAAAGAGTTCACACTCATTATCTCCCTTGAATGATTCAAGCTTCTTCAGAACGTCGTCAGCCTCTGTCCTCATACCATCGAGGTATCTCACATCCTTGTCTATCCCGTCGACGATTAATTTCTCTTTCATATCCAGCTCATTCAGACTTTTCGTTTCTAGATCGTCAAAATACTTATTCACCTTTTTACGTAACTCTGCGATGGATTGCTTTACTTTGTGCTTTTCGTTGACAATGCGAGATTTGTCCACTTTCCGGCTATCGAGTACTTTGTCGACATCAGCGACACAGGCTTTTGTTTCTTTCATGACACATTTTTATTACCAGGTCTTCTGTATACCCTTAGCGGCGTCCGTTATGTACTGTGTGCCATCATATGAACTGTAATCAAATAATATGTGTTGGTTATGCTATGTGTCAATCTTTATTCTATATCCATAGCGACGTCGAGTACATACTGGATGCCATCACATGAACTGTAATAAAAGTGTATGTGTTTGTTTGCTATGTGTCGAACTTTACTCTATATCCATAGCAACGTCGAGTACATACTGTATGCCATCACATGAACTGTAATAAAATTGTATGTGTTTGTTTGCTATGTGTCGAACTTTACTCTATATCCATAGCAACGTCGAGTACATACTGTATGCCATCACATGAACTGTAATAAAATTGTATGTGTTTGTTTGCTATGTGTCAAACTTTACTCTATATCCATAGCAACGTCGAGTACATAATGTGTGCCAACACATGAACTGTAATAACATTGTATGTGTTTGTTTGCTATGTGTCAATCGTTACTCTATATCCATAGCAACGTAGAGTACATACTGTGTGCCAACACATGGGCTGTAATACTATTGTATGTGTTGGTAATGCCATGTGTCAAAATGTATTCTATATCCATAGCAACGTAGAGTACATATTGTGTGCCAACACATGGGCTGTAATACTATTGTATGTGTTGGTAATGCCATGTGTCAAAATGTATTCTATATCCATAGCAACGTCGAGTACATAATGTGTGCCAACACATGAACTGTAATAACATTGTATGTGTTTGTTTGCTATGTGTCAATCGTTACTCTATATCCATAGCAACGTAGAGTACATATTGTGTGCCAACACATGTGTTGATCCTGCCATTAATAAATTATTGTTTTAATTATTTGTCAATTTATCTCCATTATGTTATTTGTCTACTCTAAAATTCTGTCCATATTGACTTGAAATGTGTGTGTGTTTTACGTTTATTTATCGTCGCTACCGGTTGTCCATATTGACTTATCAAAGATAACACTATATGAAATGTGTGTGTGTTTTACGTTTATTTATCGTCGCTACCGGTTGTCCATATTGACTTATCAAAGATAACACTATATGAAATGTGTGTGTGTTTTACGTTTATTTATCGTCGCTACCGGTTGTCCATATTGACTTATCAAAGATAACACTATATGAAATGTGTGTGTGTTTTACGTTTATTTATCGTCGCTACCGGTTGTCCATATTGACTTATCAAAGATAACACTATATGAAATGTGTGTGTGTTTTACGTTTATTTATCGTCGCTACCGGTTGTCCATATTGACTTATCAAAGATAACACTATATGAAATGTGTGTGTGTTTTACGTTTATTTATCGTCGCTACCGGTTGTCCATATTGACTTATCAAAGATAACACTATATGAAATGTGTGTGTGTTTTACGTTTATTTATCGTCGCTACCGGTTGTCCATATTGACTTATCAAAGATAACACTATATGAAATGTGTGTGTGTTTTACGTTTATTTATCGTCGCTACCGGTTGTCCATATTGACTTATCAAAGATAACACTATATGAAATGTGTGTGTGTTTTACGTTTATTTATCGTTGCTACCGGTTGCCCATATGAGCACGGTGTACAGCACCGACACGAGACCTCGGCTTAACGTCCCGTCTGAAAAACTGTTAATTTTATTAGGGTCAAATATGAAATGTACACATGCGCATAACGTACCGATACATTCACTTCTTTCCTACATGCACTCAATGGAATAAAGAAAACAAACGGATCTGTAGTCCAATGGTTAACACGTTGGACTGGTAATCCAGGGATCGTAGGTTCGACCTCCCGTCTGACCCTAGTTTTACAGATGGGGCTTTAAGCCGAGGTCTCGTGTCGGTGCTTTACACCGTGCACGTAAACGAACCAGAGGAGACTCTGGAATGGGTATCTCTCTGTATCATTGCACTATCCTCCAAAACTCTAAAATGACTAATCTCTTCAGGAGGGGTCGCTCATATGAGCAACCGGTAGCGACGATAAATAAACAGATACAGATACAGAAAACACACACCGGATTCTCTTTGCCATATTGTATCTTGTATCTATCTATCTTCCGCTAATGTCGAACCCCTCGCGGGGACGTAGACATGTTGCGCGTCAAAAACCGCAAAGAAGTTAAAAGTATGAGTACTTAAAAGTATAATTTAAGAAGGTAATGAAAATAAGTTGTGGTAAAAGTTTAAAAGCAGCTACGCAGAACAACTAGGGACTGGCATGTTCAATATGGCAAACTGCCGTATTGAATTGCTCTATGGTAGGGAGATGGACAATGTCAGGAGGGAGGTGGTTCCAATGGTAGATTGTTCTTGGAAAAAAGTAAAACGTGTAGTAGTCTGTAGTTGCTGTAATTAACCTAGGGCTTAAGGAATGGCAATGGCGAGCAGGACGGGAAAGAGGAACTAGGTAATTTTCAATGGGAATAGCAACAAGATCATTATGAATTTTATACATAAGGGATAACCTATTGTCAATACGCCGTTGATCTAGTCTGCGTAGATTTAGGGAATGTAGCATGTCTGTAACACTAGAGGTACGATAGAAGTCGGCCTTTATCCAACGGGCTGCTCTTCGCTGGACACCTTCAATTTGGTCTATCAATGTTTGGGTATGGGGCGACCAGATCTCGGAGCCATATTCAAGCTGGGGTCTCACTAGTGCCTGGTAAGCCATGGTCTTAAGGGGTTCAGATTTGACCTGGAGGTTTCTACGTAGAAATCCTAATGCTTGGTTTGCTTTCTTTGTTGACCTATTTATGTGAGTGTCCCACGACAGGTTATTTGAGATATCCACGCCAAGGTGTTTGGCTGAGGTGACCGACTCAAATAGGACTCCATGGAGTTTATATTTGCTGGGAATAGGATGTTTCCTTCTGGTGACGTGGGCAACTTGACATTTGGAGGGGTTAAATTCCATGTCCCACTCCAACTCCCACTCTTCTAGTCTCTTAAGATCGTTTTGGAGTGTGACCGATTCATTTGCAGATGTCAGTGATAGATAGACTGCAGTATCATCTGCAAAGATGTGGACTTTGGAACTGATGTTTTGTGGGAGGTCGTTTATGTAGGCTAGGAAAAGCAGGGGTCCAAGTACGGACTCCAGAGGACACCGGCATGGCCTCTGAACTAATACCATTAAGGACAACTGATTGGAGTCTATTATCTAGAAAACTCTTAATCCACCTTAATGTTTGACCTCTGACTCCATATTCATGCATTTGTAGTTGTACTTTCTCATGATTGACCTTATCGAAAGCCTTACTGAAGTCTAATAGGATGAGACCTACCTGATGCTTATTGTAGACAGAGGTAACCAAGTCATTGACTAGCATTACTAGTTGGGTCACGCATGGCCGAATTTCTCTAATCTTGTATGTAGCTTCCTCCAATGTCTGGAGAACCGTTCACCGACAGCAAAGGTAGTAGTGGTTCCTAGAAGAATCGTCGCGCACACGTATAATGCCAAAGGCAGGCATATTGGAAATATATTGAAAATATGATATTCGACATACCAATTCCGAAACAAGATAGCCCAGCCTTCACAAAAGCTCCAAACAACTTATTCTCGTACATAAAAACCCCACACACTGAAAGTCAAATTATACCCCCCTCCGAGAGAACGGCATTCTCAAATCAACCGCAACCGATAAATCCAACATACTCAATAAACAATTCCAAAAAGCTTGTACCCCTGTCACAAATGACGATATACCTGACAAAGGCCCAAGCCCTCATCCACAAATGAAAGACATCTCAATCACTGAACATGGAGTTAACCACATAAAGCCGCTGGACCGGACAAACTACAAAGTAAAATCTTAAAAGAATGTAGCACCTCCATATCACCAATTCTTACCAACATATTTCGTAAATCTCTCTCACTTGGCGAAATCCCTACAGACTGGAAGCACGCAAACGTATGCCCTGTATTTAAAAAAGGCGACAAGCATGATGCGATCAATTACAGACCAATTTCACTCACATGTATTTGTTGCAAGCTCCTCGAACATATTATCTCAAGTAATGTAATGTCACACCTAGATAACAATAATATCCGCTATGATCTACAACATGGCTTTCGATCTTCCCGTTCCTGCGAATCACAGCTAATTTCATTTCTCCAAAACCTAACGGAATCTAACAATAAACATATTCAAACCGACGTCATCATTATGGATTTTGCGAAAGCATTTGACACAGTTTCTCACCGTCACCTCCTCTACAAATTACAATTCTATGGTATCAATTGTAATGCTCTTCATTGGATATCTGACTTCTTGAGAGATAAGACCCAGACAGTTGTTCTGGAAGGGGAAACATCAGACACTGTACCAGTTACATCCGGAGTACCCCATGGCACTGTCATGGGGCCTATCCTCTTTCTTATCTATATAACTGACTTCCCGGAATACCTCAATCACAGTACCCTTAGACTATTCGCAGATGACAGCATTATATATAATGAAATTAACAACACTTCTGATGCAAAATCTTACAATCTGACCTAGAAGCTGCTGGTAGGTGGGAGCAGGATTGGCTCATGAATTTCCACCCTGATAAATGTAATGTTCTAAATGTCACACAAAAAAGAAACCAAGTTAAATTTACATACAAACTTCACAACCACCCCCTTGAAATTGTCAAACATGCAACATATTTAGACCTCACTTTACAGAATAACTTAAAATGGGATAAGCATATAAACTCTATAACAAGCAAAGCTAATCAGTCACTAGGATTCATCCGCAGAAATTTAAAAATCAACTCTACCAAAGTAAAAGACCATGCTTATAAAGCCCTCGTTAGACCCAAACTAGAATACTCCTCTTCTGTTTGGGACCCACATACCAAAAGCCAAATTAGTCAAATTGAGAAAGTACAACGCCGTGCAGCCCGCTATACACACAACCGCTACCACAATACAAGTTCTGTAACTGACATGCTCACTACCCTCAACTGGCCCACCTTGGAAATTCGAAGAATCCGTACCAGACTCATCATGTTTTATAAGATCATACACCATGTAGTTGCCATTCAACCACCCTGTAATCTAATTATTCCTTCAGACCCCAGAACCAGACACAGTAACACCTATACATCACTGATGGTCACGGGTTCGAGCCCCGCTCAGGCCGTGTCTCATTTATATGAAAAAGTTGGCAGTTTCTTACGGAGGTTGGTGCACCCAAGTACTGGTTAACCGCTGGAGCCTGCCCAGGAAAGGTGTTGTTAGGTAAACTGCCCGCCCACGATATAGCCCAAAATGGTGCTGATGCAGGCGTAAAACCCGAAATATAACAAATATAAATATAACATACCTACAAACATATTCACGCAGCTAAAGACTCGTACAAATACTCTTTCTATCCTAGAGCCGTCACTCAGTGGAACATGCTACCGCCCACCATATATGCCACAGACACAGTGGACGCCTTCAAGGCCCTGATCCCTGTGTATATCCTCACCCCAATATGCTTAAATTGCCACAATTATGTACATAGTTTTATAAAGAACACTTAAAAATATATCTAAACATATGTCTATTCACTGTATCCTTTCCAATGAGCACTTTCTGATCAAGCACTTAACTAACACTTTTTATTACGGCGCCAGCACCTACTCTTCATAAGTGAAGGAGTGCTGTTTAAACAAAGAAGATCACTAGAGTGTTACGCATTTACAATCGGATAACCGGAGAATACAAAATATCAACAACAAGTTGACGAATTGAACGTCGAAAAAAGAATTTAAAGAACACTGTTGATGAACTAGAGAGTAATTATGTAGAGATCAATTGACATGTACATGAAATAATGAGAGACATTCATTAAATGTAGTTCACAGGCGCAACTAATAGCCTTTAAAGCAAATGTAACATAATTTCACGACTTCACGTTTCGGTTTAGGTCAGACACCGCTATTGCAATTTCCATAGGCCACCATTATAAGGTCAGACACCGCTATTGCAATTTCCATCGGCCACCATTATAACACACAATGCCATTAGATTTCCCCCAAAAATAGTTTGGCACAAAAGACAGTAGTTTTCAACAGACTGGCCTTTGAGCCATAGGAACATTTCAATGGGGTTGACCGATTGCGGGTTTTTTATTTCCCACTAAAGGCACCCACCCCCTACTCTGAAGGTAATTTGGTGATGGATGTTGCACTGACATCTGCATTTATAATATGGTGTTAATTTGCCACCAAATAGTATGCAAACATTCTAAAATATTCCAAAATGCAGCTCATATATTGTATTTTAATATTTAGAAGTCATTTTCACTATTGCTGACAATACCTTCTCAGCCAATCAGTTCATGTATCAATAACTTTTAAGGGCTTCCCTACACTTTTTCAACCAATCTCAGACCACTATATCAATAACACCGTCTGACCTAAGGTCAGACACCACTATTGCAATTTCCATAGGCCACCATTATAACACACAGTGCCATTAAATTTCCACCAAAAATAGTTTGGCACAAAAGAGAGTAGTTTTCAACAGAATGGCCTTTGAGCCACAGGAAAATGTCAAATTTCAATGGGGTTGATCAATTGCGTTTTTTAATTTCCCACTAAAGGCACCCACCCCCTACTCTGAAGGTAATTTGGTGGTGAATGTTGCATTGACACCTGCATTTATAATATGCTGTTTATTTGTCACCAAATAGTCTGCAAATATTTTTAAATATTCCAATATATTGTATTTTAATATTTAGAAGTCATTTTCAATATTTGTGACAATACCTACTCAGCCAATCAGTTCATGTATCAATAACTCTTAAGGGCTTAATCTACACTTTTTCAACCAACCCAGACCACTATATCAATAACACCGTCTGACCTAAAGACAATTTATTTTGGCATTTCATTTAATATAAAAGATATATACCATTACAATAAACATTTCTGCACATAAATATGACTTTCTTATGTCTTCCACATCACCATTGCACAGCACATGCCTTCAAATGGGACACTATGCAGTGTGCTTAACATAGACTGTTGGCCGGTTTTGCAATAGAACTCTAAATAAGACATTTATAATGTCGTCACATATTAATCTTTACACTAACAGTGTAATATTTCTCATGAATATATGAAATAATGTCTGCATGAGACAGACATACCACATTTATAGTATTAGATAAGACATTTTGTGTAGCTATCAAGGGCCTCACAAAAAGAATTTCAGTAAAATATATGGCACAAATATGCATATTCATTGCTTTTGAGTGGTTATATTTCAGTAATTTATTAATATTTCCAACAAACTTCACCTCCCTAAGATGAAATGTCATATTTCAAGAGGCAATGCACAGTTGTAGTCCTCTCACAGTGCTTGTTCAAGACACACTAGCTGAAGTTAAATGCATATTGTAGTTACTTTTCTGCCATTTATTATTGTCATGTGACCTACAGTAAGCTGCCCGACCCACTCAGCATTTGTAATGACCATCATTTGCCATGTTTGTTGTCTTCCTTTTTGCCTGTGTGACATTTTTTGTGCTCCATGCAAATAAGTATTTCCTTTCAGTAGCTTCCTGGTGCAAGATTTAGTTCCATTCTTCAAAAAACCCTTGTTTTGCAGGGGGGTGGGGTAAAATAATTGTCTTTTTTCGCAATAATCAAATATTCAAAATGGCCTATTTAGCTTTTAGACTTTGAAAAATGCCTGGATAGTAAAATGTCATATTTTTCAAGTCTAAATATTTGGACTACATGAAATACTGCTGAGAATGGATGTGCATCTAACGTCTTCCTCTCTCACTTTAATTTGTACAGGACCAGCTCTCGGGCATTATCGTACACAGTGAGCCTGTTGTGATGGTGGCCACCCTCATGCTGCCGTCCGTGATCCAGTCATAGAACGTCTGATTTTCTGTCTGAGTTAACCGCTGCTAAAGATCGGCTAAACAGTAAACATGCCCAGGAAAACATGTCTTGTTTGACAGTTATTGGAACATAGGGTCCCCGTGGCTTAGTGGTTACGGGGTCTGCCTACGGAGCGGGAGGACGATGGTTCGAATCTCATCAGGGGTTCGTTCTGATGTGGCCGGTCTGGCACCTGGCATACAAGCATAGGATTCAGGAAGTACTGATGTTCATAAAAAGAGGTGTCTCATAAGTCAGAAATGGTTGGCTCTTTAAATAGGGGTGACATTATAATAAACAAACACTTTACTTTTACATAAATGTACAAACACATTTCCTGGCTGGGTATACACGTGTACTCAGTTCTGCAACTTCTGCTCGTGACTGGCAACTTGCTAACATATCATCATATTATCACAGGGATCATTCTAGAGGGCGATGTGGGCGAAATTGTCTTCGCCCTCGTCCACTTCTCCCTAAAAAAAAATTATGTTTGGTTTTTACGATTTTCAAACAAAAATTTTGTCTAGTAAAATACATTGGCCCATTATAAAGCACTCTTTCTAAAGCACTCCTTAGCCACTCGGCCACTGAGGCTGGATACGGTGTGCTAAGCCACTTGGCCCCTGAGGCTGGATACGGTGTGCTATGCCACTCGGCCACTGAAGCTGGATACGGTGTGCTAAGCCACTCGGCCACTGAGGCTGGATACAGTGTGCTAAGCCACTTGGCCACTGAGGCTGGATACGGTGTGCTATGCCACTCGGCCACTGAGGCTGGATACGGTGTGCTAAGCCACTCAGCCACTGAGGCTGGATACCGGGTGCTAAGCCACTCGGCCACTGAGGCTGGAGAGATGCCTGATATGGTGTGCTAAGCCACTCGGCCACTGAGGCTGGAGAGATGCCTGATACAGTGTGCTAAGCCACT
>JABXNX010000924.1:0-14159 GCA_014843695.1 Archivesica marissinica
TGTTCCTAGGCTACTCAACATTGTGCAATCCCTTGTTCCTAGGCTACTCAACATTGTGCAAACCCCTGTTCCTAGGCTACTCAACATTGTGCAAACCCTTGTTCCTAGGCTACTCAACATTGTGCAATCCCTTGTTCCTAGGCTACTCAACATTGTGCAAACCCTTGTTCTTAGGCTACTCAACATTGTGCAAACCCTTGTTCCTAGGCTACTCAACATTGTGCAAACCCCTGTTCCTAGGCTACTCAACATTGTGCAATCCCTTGTTCCTAGGCTACTCAACATTGTGCAAACCCCTGTTCCTAGGCTACTCAACATTGTGCAAACCCCTGTTTCTAGGCTACTCAACATTGTGCAAACCCCTGTTCCTAGGCTACTCAACATTGTGCAATCCCTTGTTCCTAGGCTACTCAACATTGTGCAAACCCCTGTTCCTAGGCTACTCAACATTGTGCAAACCCCTGTTCCTAGGCTACTCAACATTGTGCAATCCCCTGTTCCTAGGCTACTCAACATTGTGCAATCCCCTGTTCCTAGGCTACTCAACATTGTGCAATCCCCTGTTCCTAGGCTACTCAACATTGTGCAATCCCTTGTTCCTAGGCTACTCAATATTGTGCAAACCCCTGTTCCTATGCTACTCAACATTGTGCAAACCCCTGTTCCTAGGCTACTCAACATTGTGCAAACCCCTGTTCCTAGGCTACTCAACATTGTGCAATTCCCTGTTCCTAGGCTACTCAACATTGTGCAATCCCTGTTCCTAGGCTACTCAACATTGTGCAATTCCCTGTTCCTAGGCTACTCAACATTGTGCAATTCCCTGTTCCTAGGCTACTCAACATTGTGCAATCCCCTGTTCCTAGGCTACTCAACATTGTGCACACCCTTGTTCCTAGGCTACTCAACATTGTGCAACCCCTTGTTCCTAGGCTACTCAACATTGTGCAAACCCCTGTTCCTAGGCTACTCAACATTGTGCAATCCCCTGTTCCTAGGCTACTCAACATTGTGCAAACCCCTGTTCCTAGGCTACTCAACATTGTGCAATCCCCTGTTCCTAGGCTACTCAACAGTGTGCAATCTCCTGTTCCTAGGCTACTCAACATTGTGCAAACCCCTGTTCCTAGGCTACTCAACATTGTGCAAACCCCTGTTCCTAGGCTACTCAACATTGTGCAAACCCCTGTTCCTAGGCTACTCAACATTGTGCAATCCCCTGTTCCTATGCTACTCAACATTATGCAATCCCCTGTTCCTATGCTACTCAACATTGTGCAATCCCCTGTTCCTAGGCTACTCAACATTGTGCAATCCCCTGTTCCTAGGCTACTCAACATTGTGCAATCCCCTGTTCCTAGGCTACTCAACATTGTGCAATCCCCTGTTCCTATGCTACTCAACAGTGTGCAAACCCCTGTTCCTAGGCTACTCAACATTGTGCAAACCCCTGTTCCTAGGCTACTCAACATTGTGCAATCCCCTGTTCCTAGGCTACTCAACATTGTGCAATCCCCTGTTCCTAGGCTACTCAACATTGTGCAATCCCCTGTTCCTAGGCTACTCAACATTGTGCAATCCCCTGTTCCTAGGCTACTCAACCGACACAACTCAACACCGCCACATACCGGAACAATTTTGGTTTATTTGTTGGTTTGTTTTCGGGGATTAAAGTCATACAAACAACTTAGATGATATGGCGACTCTCCGGCGTGTATTACTGGGTGGAATAACACTCCAAGTGCACCATTCGAGCTGTATTTCAAGTATTGTTATTGTTATATTTCTGGTTTTACGCCTGCATCAGCACCATTTCGGGCCGGCTCCAACGGTTAACCTGTACTTGGGTGCACCAACCTCCATAAGAAACTACCAACGTTTTCATATAGATGAGACACGGCCTGAGCGAGGCTCGAACCCGTGACCATCAGTGATGATAGGTTACAGTGGTATACAAGTCAGCGACCTTAACCACTCGACCACGGAGGCGGACCCTGTATTTCAGACACGGACGGATACTAGGGTAGAACAACCGACATTTCACAAGCCAGTAGGATTCGAACCTATAGCTGATATGGTCAAGTGATTTGAAATCAAGGACGTAAACCAATGATGCCTCGTATAATATAACTGTATATAAAACAAGGGTTAGTAAAGTAACATGAGCGCGATTCTAGTTGTGCAGACAGAAAGAACTTTAGAAATGCTGTATAATATATGAAACTTATTATATGCAAAATGTCAAATAAATAAATGAAAGTGCAGCACTATGAGGCAGTGTGATATGGACAGTACAGTTAAAGAGTTCTAAACATACGTTCACCGAAAGTACGACTTTCCCGAGTCGATCGGTCACGCACTCGGAACGCATCGTCCGCACTTGTTTACATTCGGAATGCATCGTCCACATTTGTCCCACGTTGTCTTTTTTAATTAAATTTCTTGATATGTTGATTCATACCTCTGTTAGCTAAGTCTTTTAGGGACATTTCTACATAGAGGAAGATAGATGGATATTCTTTCATGTTCAAAATATATACATTCTTTTCTACAACCTCTATTGTTTCACGCATGCGCGCTGTGCGTGCTTACATTTCGTGTGTTGATAAACAAATTCGCGTATACGACGGTTTAAATTTATTGGAAGTTTATCATTTCTGAGTGACTATTTCGATTTTTGTAAACACACACATACACACATTAGTATTTATATTTTACCCAAAACGATGTAATGCGGCTTTAAAGAGTTCCAAACATACGTTCACTCATTTGCTGCCGAATTTGAACAGATGTGTGTTCGAACTGCGCATGTGCATTTCCAAATAGAGTCATGAAATTTAACTCCAGAATTCTGAAATAGATGTACGCATAAATAAAGAAAAATTGAACATTTCGTAAATTTAAATTGTAAATTGGTTCTTTAAATTATAGCACAACCCGCCCAGGACATACAACGTACTACATGCAATCATTAAAACACCATCGAAAGGCCGGGTTATATAAGTGTATTGCATAACGTCACTGACTCTATGCTAGCTATAACCGAGGGTTAGATGTATTACATAATGTCACCGACTCTATGCTAGCTATAACCGAGGGTGTAGATGTATTACATAACGTCAATGACTCTATGCTAGCTATAACCGAGGGTTAGCTGTATTACATAACGTCACCGACTCTATGCTAGTCATAACCGATGGGTTAGATGTATTTCATAACGTCAACGACTCTATGCTAGCTATAACCGATGGTTAGATGTATTACATAACGTCAACGACTATATGCTAGCTATAACCGATGGGTTAGATGTATTACATAACGCCAACGACTCTATGCTAGCTATAACCGAGGGTGTATATGTATTACATAACGTCAATGACTCTATGCTAGCTATAACCGAGGGTGTAGATGTATTACATAACGTCAATGACTCTATGCTAGCTATAACCGAGGGTTAGCTGTATTACATAACGTCACCGACTCTATGCTAGTCATAACCGATGGGTTAGATGTATTTCATAACGTCAACGACTCTATGCTAGCTATAACCGATGGTTAGATGTATTACATAACGTCAACGACTCTATGCTAGCTATAACCGATGGGTTAGATGTATTACATAACGCCAACGACTCTATGCTAGCTATAACCGAGGGTGTATATGTATTACATAACGTCAATGACTCTATGCTAGCTATAGCCGAGGGTTAGATGTATTACATAATGCCAACGACTCAATGCTAGCTATAACCGAGTGTGTAGATGTATTACATAACGTCACTGACTCTATGCTAGCTATAACCGATGGGTTAGATGTATTACATAATGCCAATGACTCAATGCTAGCTATAGCCGAGGATGTAGATGTATTACATAACGACACCGACTCTATGCTAGCAATAACCGAGGGTTAAGTGTTTTACATAATGTCACCGACTCTATGCTTGCTATAACCGAGGGTTAAGTGTTTTACATAAGGTCAACGACTCTATGCTACTTATAACCGATGGGTGTAGATGTATTATATAATGTCAATGACTCTATGCTAGCTATAGCCGAGGGTTAGATGTATTACATAACGTCAATGACTCTATGCTAGCAATAACCGAGGGTGTAGATGTATTACATAAGGTCAATGACTCTATGCTAGCTATAACCGAGGGTTAGATGTATTACATAACGCCAACGACTCTATGCTAGCTATAACCGAGGGTGTAGATGTATTACATAACGTCACTGACTCTATGCTAGCTATAGCCGAGGGTGTAGATGTATTACATAACGTCACCGACTATATGCTAGTTATAACCGAGGGTTAAGTGTTTTACATAACGTCACCGACTCTATGCTAGTTATAACCGAGTGTTAGATGTATTACATAATGTCAACGACTCAATGCTAGCTATAACCGAGGGTGTAGATGTATTACATAACGTCACTGACTCTATGCTAGCTATAACCGATGGTTAGATGTATTACATAACAACACCGACTCTATGCTAGCTATAACCGATGGTTAGATGTATTACATAACGCCAACGACTCTCTGCTAGCTATAACCGAGGGTTATATGTATTACATAACGACAACAACTCTCTGCTAGCTATAACCGATGGGTTAGATGTATTACATAATGTCAATGACTCTATGCTAGCAATAACCGAGGGTGTAGATGTATTACATAACGTCAATGACTCTATGCTAGCAATAACCGAGGGTGTAGATGTATTACATAACGTCAATGACTCTATGCTAGCTATAACCGAGGGTTAGATGTATTACATAACGCCAACGACTCTATGCTAGCTATAACCGAGGGTGTAGATGTATTACATAACGTCAATGACTCTATGCTAGCTATAGCCGAGGGTGTAGATGTATTACATAACGTCACCGACTATATGCTAGTTATAACCGAGGGTGTAGATGTATTACATAACGTCAATGACTCTGTGCTATCTATAACCGAGGGTTAGATGTAATACATAACGTTACCGACTCTATGCTAGTTATAACCGAGGATGTAGATGTATTACATAACGACACCGACTCTATGCTAGCAATAACCGAGGGTTAAGTGTTTTACATAATGTCACCGACTATATGCTAGCTATAACCGAGGGTTAAGAGTTTTACATAATGTCAACGACTCTATGCTAGTTATAACCGATGGGTGTAGATGTATTATATAATGTCAATAACTCTATGCTAGTTATAACCGAGGGTGTAGATGTATTACATAACGTCAATGACTCTATGCTAGCTATAGCCGAGGATGTAGATGTATTACATAACGACACCGACTCTATGCTAGCAATAACCGAGGGTTAAGTGTTTTACATAATGTCACCGACTCTATGCTAGCTATAACCGAGGGTTAAGAGTTTTACATAATGTCAACGACTCTATGCTAGTTATAACCGATGGGTGTAGATGTATTATATAATGTCAATGACTCTATGCTAGTTATAACCGAGGGTGTAGATGTATTACATAACGTCAATGACTCTATGCTAGCTATAGCCGAGGATGTAGATGTATTACATAACGACACCGACTCTATGCTAGCAATAACCGAGGGTTAAGTGTTTTACATAATGTCACCGACTCTATGCTAGCTATAACCGAGGGTTAAGAGTTTTACATAATGTCAACGACTCTATGCTAGTTATAACCGATGGGTGTAGATGTATTATATAATGTCAATGACTCTATGCTAGTTATAACCGAGGGTTAGATGTATTACATAATGCCAACGACTCAATGCTAGCTATAACCGAGGGTGTAGATGTATTACATAACGTCACTGACTCTATGCTAGCCTTAACCGATGGGTTAGATGTATTACATAATGCCAACGACTCAATGCTAGCTATAGCCGAGGATGTAGATGTATTACATAACGACACCGACTCTATGCTAGCAATAACCGAGGGTTAAGTGTTTTACATAATGTCACCGACTCTACGCTAGCTATAACCGAGGGTTAAGTGTTTTACATAATGTCAACGACTCTATGCTAGTTATAGCCGAGGGTTAGATGTATTATATAATGTCAATGACTCTATGCTAGTTATAGCCGAGGGTTAGATGTATTACATAACGGCAATGACTCTATGCTAGCTATAACCGAGGGTGTAAATGTATTATATAACGTCACCGACTCTATGCTAGCTATAACCGATGGGTTAGATGTATTTTATAACGTCAACGACTCTTTGCTAGCTATAACCGAGGGTTAGATGTATTTCATAACGTCAACGACTCTTTGCTAGCTATACCCGAGGGTGTAGATGTATTACATAACGTCAATGTCTATATGCTAGCTATAACCGAGGGTTAGATGTATTACATAAAGCCAACGACTCTATGCTAGCTATAGCCGACGGTGTAGATGTATTACATAACGTCAATGACTCTATGCTAGCTATAGCCGAGGGTGTAGATGTATTACATAACGTCACCGACTATATGTTAGATATAACCGAGTGTTAGATGTATTACATAATGTCAACAACTCAATGATAGCTATAACCGAGGGTTATATGTATTACATAACGACAACGACTCTATGCTAGCTATAACCGATGGTTAGATGTATTACATCACGTCACCGACTCTATGCTAGTTATAACCGAGGGTTAGATGTATTACATAATGCCAACGACTCAATGCTAGCTATAACCGAGGGTGTAGATGTATTATATAATGTCAATGACTCTATGCTAGTTATATCCGAGGGTGTAGATGTATTACATAACGTCAATGACTCTATGCTAGCTATAGCCGAGGATGTAGATGTATTACATAACGACACCGACTCTATGCTAGCAATAACCGAGGGTTAAGTGTTTTACATAATGTCACCGACTCTATGCTAGCTATAACCGAGGGTTAAGAGTTTTACATAATGTCAACGACTCTATGCTAGTTATAACCGATGGGTGTAGATGTATTATATAATGTCAATGACTCTATGCTAGTTATAACCGAGGGTGTAGATGTATTACATAACGTCAATGACTCTATGCTAGCTATAGCCGAGGATGTAGATGTATTACATAACGACACCGACTCTATGCTAGCAATAACCGAGGGTTAAGTGTTTTACATAATGTCACCGACTCTATGCTAGCTATAACCGAGGGTTAAGAGTTTTACATAATGTCAACGACTCTATGCTAGTTATAACCGATGGGTGTAGATGTATTATATAATGTCAATGACTCTATGCTAGTTATAACCGAGGGTGTAGATGTATTACATAACGTCAATGACTCTATGCTATCTATAACCGAGGGTTAGATGTATTACATAACGCCAACGACTCTATGCTAGCTATAACCGATGGGTTAGATGTATTACATAACGCCAACGACTCTATGCTAGTTATAACCGAGGGTGTATATGTATTACATAACGCCAATGACTCTATGCTAGCTATAGCCGAGGGTGTAGATGTATTACATAACGTCACCGACTCTATGCTAGTTATAACCGAGGGTTAGATGTATTACATAATGCCAACGACTCAATGCTAGCTATAACCGAGGGTGTAGATGTATTACATAACGTCACTGACTCTATGCTAGCCTTAACCGATGGGTTAGATATATTACATAATGCCAACGACTCAATGCTAGCTATAGCCGAGGATGTAGATGTATTACATAACGACACCGACTCTATGCTAGCAATAACCGAGGGTTAAGTGTTTTACATAATGTCACCGACTCTACGCTAGCTATAACCGAGGGTTAAGTGTTTTACATAATGTCAACGACTCTATGCTAGTTATAGCCGAGGGTTAGATGTATTATATAATGTCAATGACTCTATGCTAGTTATAGCCGAGGGTTAGATGTATTACATAAAGGCAATGACTCTATGCTAGCTATAACCGAGGGTGTAAATGTATTATATAACGTCACCGACTCTATGCTAGCTATAACCGATGGGTTAGATGTATTTTATAACGTCAACGACTCTTTGCTAGCTATACCCGAGGGTGTAGATGTATTACATAACGTCAATGACTATATGCTAGCTATAACCGAGGGTTAGATGTATTTCATAACGTCAACGACTCTTTGCTAGCTATACCCGAGGGTGTAGATGTATTACATAACGTCAATGTCTATATGCTAGCTATAACCGAGGGTTAGATGTATTACATAAAGCCAACGACTCTATGCTAGCTATAGCCGACGGTGTAGATGTATTACATAACGACAATGACTCTATGCTAGCTATAGCCGAGGGTGTAGATGTATTACATAACGTCACCGACTTTATGCTAGATATAACCGAGTGTTAGATGTATTACATAATGTCAACAACTCAATGATAGCTATAACCGAGGGTTATATGTATTACATAACGACAACGACTCTATGCTAGCTATAACCGATTGTTAGATGTATTACATCACGACACCGACTCTATGCTAGCTATATCCGAGGGTTATATGTATTACATAACGACAACGACTCTCTGCTAGCTATAACCGATGGGTGTAGATGTATTATATAATGTCAATGACTCTATGCTAGTTATAACCGAGGGTGTAGATATATTACATAACGTCAATGACTCTATGCTAGCTATAGCCGAGGATGTAGATGTATTACATAACGACACCGACTCTATGCTAGCAATAACCGAGGGTGTAGATGTATTACAAAACGCCAACGACTCTCTGCTAGCTATATCCGAGGGTTATATGTATTACATAACGACAACGACTCTCTGCTAGCTATAACCGAGGGTTAAGTGTTTTACATAATGTCAACGACTCTATGCTAGTTATAACCGATGGGTGTAGATGTATTACATAACGTCAATGACTCTATGCTAGCAATAACCGAGGGTGTAGATGTATTACATAACGTCAATGACTCTATGCTAGCTATAGCCGAGGGTTAGATGTATTACATAACGCCAACGACTCTATGCTAGCTATAACCGAGGGTGTAGATGTATTACATAACGTCAATGACGCTATGCTAGCTATAGCCGAGGGTGTAGATGTATTACATAACGTCACCGACTATATGCTAGTTATAACCGAGGGTGTAGATGTATTACATAACGTCAATGACTCTATGTTATCTATAACCGAGGGTTAGATGTATTACATAACGTCACCGACTCTATGCTAGTTATAACCGATGGGTTAGATGTATTACATAACGCCAACGATTCTATGCTAGCTATAACCGAGGGTTAGATGTATTACATAATGTCAATGACTCTATGCTAGCTATAACCGATGGGTTAGATGTATTACATAACGTCAACGATTATATGCTAGCTATAACCGAGGGTTAGATGTATTACATAACGTCAACGCCTCTATGCTAGCTATAACCGAGGGTTAGATGTATTACATAACGTCAACGATTCTATGCTAGCTATAACCGAGGATGTAGATGTATTACATAACGACACCGACTCTATGCTAGCAATAACCGAGGGTTAAGTGTTTTACATAATGTCACCGACTATATGCTAGCTATAACCGAGGGTTAAGAGTTTTACATAATGTCAACGACTCTATGCTAGTTATAACCGATGGGTGTAGATGTATTATATAATGTCAATGACTCTATACTAGCTATAACCGAGGGTGTATATGTATTACATAACGCCAATGACCCTATGCTAGCTATAGCCGAGGGTGTAGCTGTATTACATAACGTCACCGACTCTATGCTAGTTATAACCGAGGGTTAGATGTATTACATAATGCCAACGACTCAATGCTAGCTATAACCGAGGGTGTAGATGTATTATATAATGTCAATGACTCTATGCTAGTTATAACCGAGGGTGTAGATGTATTACATAACGTCAATGACTCTATGCTAGCTATAGCCGAGGATGTAGATGTATTACATAACGACACCGACTCTATGCTAGCAATAACCGAGGGTTAAGTGTTTTACATAATGTCACCGACTATATGCTAGCTATAACCGAGGGTTAAGAGTTTTACATAATGTCAACGACTCTATGCTAGTTATAACCGATGGGTGTAGATGTATTATATAATGTCAATGACTCTATGCTAGTTATAACCGAGGGTGTAGATGTATTACATAACGTCAATGACTCTATGCTAGCTATAACCGATGGTTAGATGTATTACATAACGCCAATGACTCTATGCTAGCTATAACCGATGGGTTAGATGTATTACATAACGTCAACGACTCTATGCTAGTTATAACCGAGGGTGTATATGTATTACATAACGCCAATGACTCTATGCTAGCTATAGCCGAGGGTGTAGATGTATTACATAACGTCACCGACTCTATGCTAGTTATAACCGAGGGTTAGATGTATTACATAATGCCAACGACTCAATGCTAGCTATAACCGAGGGTGTAGATGTATTACATAACGTCACCGACTCTATGCTAGCCTTAACCGATGGGTTAGATGTATTACATAATGCCAACGACTCAATGCTAGCTATAGCCGAGGATGTAGATGTATTACATAACGACACCGACTCTATGCTAGCAATAACCGAGGGTTAAGTGTTTTACATAATGTCAACGACTCTATGCTAGTTATAGCCGAGGGTTAGATGTATTATATAATGTCAATGACTCGATGCTAGTTATAGCCGAGGGTTAGATGTATTACATAACGGCAATGACTCTATGCTAGCTATAACCGAGGGTGTAAATGTATTATATAACGTCAACGACTCGTTGCTAGCTATACCCGAGGGTGTAGATGTATTACATAACGTCAATGACTATATGCTAGCTATAACCGAGGGTTAGATGTATTTCATAACGTCAACGACTCTTTGCTAGCTATACCCGAGGGTGTAGATGTATTACATAACGTCAATGTCTATATGCTAGCTATAACCGAGGGTTAGATGTATTACATAAAGCCAACGACTCTATGCTAGCTATAGCCGACGGTGTAGATGTATTACATAACGTCAATGACTCTATGCTAGCTATAGCCGAGGGTGTAGATGTATTACATAACGTCACCGACTTTATGCTAGATATAACCGAGTGTTAGATGTATTACATAATGTCAACAACTCAATGATAGCTATAACCGAGGGTTATATGTATTACATAACGACAACGACTCTATGCTAGCTATAACCGATTGTTAGATGTATTACATCACGACACCGACTCTATGCTAGCTATAACCGATGGTTAGATGTATTACATAACGCCAACGACTCTCTGCTAGCTATATCCGAGGGTTATATGTATTACATAACGACAACGACTCTCTGCTAGCTATAACCGATGGGTGTAGATGTATTATATAATGTCAATGACTCTATGCTAGTTATAACCGAGGGTGTAGATATATTACATAACGTCAATGACTCTATGCTAGCTATAGCCGAGGATGTAGATGTATTACATAACGACACCGACTCTATGCTAGCAATAACCTAGGTTTAAGTGTTTTACATAATGTCACCGACTCTATGCTAGCTATAACCGAGGGTTAAGTGTTTTAAATAATGTCAACGACTCTATGCTAGTTATAACCGATGGGTGTAGATGTATTACATAACGTCAATGACTCTATGCTAGCAATAACCGAGGGTGTAGATGTATTGCATAACGTCAATGACTCTATGCTAGCTATAACCGAGGGTTAGATGTATTACATAACGCCAACGACTCTATGCTAGCTATAACCGAGGGTGTAGATGTATTACATAACGTCAATGACGCTATGCTAGCTATAGCCGAGGGTGTAGATGTATTACATAACGTCACCGACTATATGCTAGTTATAACCGAGGGTGTAGATGTATTACATAACGTCAATGACTCTATGCTATCTATAACCGAGGGTTAGATGTATTACATAACGTCACCGACTCTATGCTAGTTATAACCGATGGGTTAGATGTATTACATAACGCAAATGGATATAGACACTAGAAGGATCTCATGGAAGCAGCATGCCACTCACCTACTCAAGCAACAGAAGAATGGATATAGACACTAGAAGGATCTCATGGAAGCAGCATGCCACTCAACCTACTCAAGCAACAGAAGAATGGATATAGACACTAGAAGGATCTCATGGAAGCAGCATGTCACTCACCCTACTCAAGCAACAGAAGAATGGATATAGACACTAGAAGGATCTCATGGAAGCAGCATGCCACTCAACCTACTCAAGCAACAGAAGAATGGATATAGACACTAGAAGGATCTCATGGAAGCAGCATGTCACTCACCCTACTCAAGCAACAGAAGAATGGATATAGACACTAGAAGGATCTCATGGAAGCAGCATGTCACTCACCCTACTCAAGCAACAGAAGAATGGATATAGACACTAGAAGGATCTCATGGAAGCAGCATGCCACTCAACCTACTCAAGCAACAGAAGAATGGATATAGACACTAGAAGGATCTCATGGAAGCAGCATGTCACTCACCCTACTCAAGCAACAGAAGAATGGATATATACACTAGAAGGATCTCATGGAAGCAGCATGTCACTCAACCTACTCAAGCAACAGAAGAATGGATATATACACTAGAAGGATCTCATGGAAGCAGCATGTCACTCAACCTACTCAAGCAACAGAAGAATAGATATAGACACTAGATGGATCTCATGGAAGCAGCATGTCACTCAACCTACTCAAGCAACAGAAGAATGGATATATACACTAGAAGGATCTCATGGAAGCAGCATGTCACCCAACCTACTCAAGCAACAGAAGAATGGATATAGACACTAGAAGGATCTCATGGAAGCAGCATGTCACTCAACCTACTCAAGCAACAGAAGAATGGATATAGACACTAGAAGGATCTCATGGAAGCAGCATGCCACTCAACCTACTCAAGCAACAGAAGAATGGATATAGACACTAGAAGGATCTCATGGAAGCAGCATGCCACTCAACCTACTCAAGCAACAGAGTAATGGATATAGACACTAGAAGGATCTCATGGAAGCAGCATGCCACTCACCCTACTCAAGCAACAGAGGAATGGATATAGACACTAGAAGGATCTCATGGAAGCAGCATGCCACTCAACCTACTCAAGCAACAGAAGAATGGATATAGACACTAGAAGGATCTCATAGAAGCAGCATGCCACTCAACCTACTCAAGCAACAGAGGAATGGATATAGACACTAGAAGGATCTCATGGAAGCAGCATGCCACTCACCCTACTCAAGCAAAAGAAGAATGGATATAGACACTAGAAGGATCTCATGGAAGCAGCATGCCACTCAACCTACTCAAGCAACAGAGGAATGGATATAGACACTAGAAGGATCTCATGGAAGCAGCATGCCACTCAACCTACTCAAGCAACAGAGGAATGGATATAGACACTAGAAGGATCTCATGGAAGCAGCATGTCACTCAACCTACTCAAGCAACAGAAGAATGGATATAGACACTAGAAGGATCTCATGGAAGCAGCATGTCACTCAACCTACTCAAGCAACAGAAGAATGGATATAGACACTAGAAGGATCTCATGGAAGCAGCATGCCACTCAACCTACTCAAGCAACAGAAGAATGGATATAGACACTAGAAGGATCTCATGGAAGCAGCATGTCACTCACCTACTCAAGCAACAGAAGAATGGATATAGACACTAGAAGGATCTCATGGAAGCAGCATGCCACTCAACCTACTCAAGCAACAGAAGAATGGATATAGACACTAGAAGGATCTCATGGAAGCAGCATGCCACTCAACCTACTCAAGCAACAGAAGAATGGATATAGACACTAGAAGGATCTCATGGAAGCAGCATGCCACTCACCTACTCAAGCAACAGAAGAATGATATAGACACTAGAAGGATCTCATGGAAGCAGCATGCCACTCAACCTACTCAAGCAACAGAGGAATGGATATAGACACTAGAAGGATCTCATGGAAGCAGCATGCCACTCACCCTACTCAAGCAACAGAAGAATGGATATAGACACTAGAAGGATCTCATGGAAGCAGCATGCCACTCAACCTACTCAAGCAACAGAAGAATGGATATAGACACTAGAAGGATCTCATGGAAGCAGCATGTCACTCAACCTACTCAAGCAACAGAAGAATGGATATAGACACTAGAAGGATCTCATGGAAGCAGCATGTCACTCAACCTACTCA
>JABXNX010000925.1:0-14155 GCA_014843695.1 Archivesica marissinica
TTGAGTATTATGTCATAAATACATACCCGTCGACCGAGTTGTAATACGTTGTTGAGTATTATGTCATAAATACATACCCGTCGACCGAGTTGTAATACGTTGTTGAGTATTATGTCATAAATACATACCCGTCGACCGAGTTGTAATACGTTGAGTATTATGTCATAAATACATACCCGTCGACCGAGTTGTAATACGTTGTTGAGTATTATGTCATAAATACATACCCGTCGACCGAGTTGTAATACGTTGTTGAGTATTATGTCATAAATACATACCCGTCGACCGAGTTGTAATACGTTGTTGAGTATTATGTCATAAATACATACCCGTCGACCGAGTTGTAATACGTTGTTGAGTATTATGTCATAAATACATACCCGTCGACCGAGTTGTAATACGTTGTTGAGTATTATGTCATAAATACATACCCGTCGACCGAGTTGTAATACGTTGTTGAGTATTATGTCATAAATACATACCCGTCGACCGAGTTGTAATACGTTGTTGAGTATTATGTCATAAATACATACCCGTCGACCGAGTTGTAATACGTTGTTGAGTATTATGTCATAAATACATACCCGTCGACCGAGTTGTAATACGTTGTTGAGTATTATGTCATAAATACATACCCGTCGACCGAGTTGTAATACGTTGACAGACAGACAGACAGACAGACAGACAGACAGACAGACAGACAGACAGACAGACAGACAGACAGACAGACAGACAGACAGACAGACAGACAGACAGACAGACAGACAGACAGACAGACAGACAGACAGACAGACAGACAGACAGACAGACAGACAGACAGACAGACAGACAGACAGACAGACAGACAGACAGACAGACAGACAGACAGACAGACAGACAGACAGACAGACAGACAGACAGACAGACAGACAGACAGACAGACAGACAGACAGACAGACAGACAGACAGACAGACAGACAGACAGACAGACAGGCATATAGACAGACAGACAGACAAACAGACATACAGACAGACATATAGACAGACATATAGACAGACATATAGACAGACATATAGACAGACAGACAGACAGACAGACAGACAGACAGACAGACAGACAGACAGACAGACAGACAGACAGACAGACAGACAGACAGACAGACAGACAGACAGACAGACAGACAGACAGACAGACAGACAGACAGACAGACAGACAGACAGACAGACAGACAGACAGACAGACAGACAGACAGACAGACAGACAGACAGACAGACAGACAGACAGACACAGACAGACAGACAGACAGACAGACAGACAGACAGACAGACAGACAGACAGACAGACAGACAGACAGACAGACAGACAGACAGACAGACAGACAGACAGACAGACAGACAGACAGACAGACAGACAGACAGACAGACAGACAGACAGACAGACAGACAGACAGACAGACAGACAGACAGACAGACAGACAGACAGACAGACAGACAGACAGACAGACAGACAGACAGACAGACAGACAGACAGACAGACAGACAGACAGACAGACAGACAGACAGACAGACAGACAGACAGACAGACAGACAGACAGACAGACAGACAGACAGACAGACAGACAGACAGACAGACAGACAGACAGACAGACAGACAGACAGACAGACAGACAGACAGACAGACAGACAGACAGACAGACAGACAGACAGACAGACAGACGGCCATGCAAGTTGATATCAAAACACATTTTCTTTTTAAAATATTTCCCGAATATTATTGTTCGTTTTATGTTAATGAAGAAGTATTTAGTGAAGTAGTATTTTCTATGTGTCTTCAATATATCGGGTCTATTCTACAAAATCTTAGAAACAAATCCTGAACATTTCATCTCAATATGTTACCAATTGAGAAAATTGTGATTTGTTTAGTGATATACATAGACAGATGTTTTTGAAGGAACGTTTGACACGTCGCGCTAACATTAATCTGTAATCGCTTGTGACGTCAGTATATCTTTACTATTGATTTGAAGAAATTGACGTACAGTCAAACCTGTGTTAGTGGTCACCTGCATTAAGCAGCCAACCTGTATTAAGCAGCCAGTTTCAAGATTCCAAATATGTTGTCTTACTATACATTTGACCTCTATTAAGCAACCACCTGTGCTAAGCAGCCACTTTCTTTGACTCCCTTGGCTGGCTGCTTAAGACAGGTTTGACTGTATATAGGATAAGAAAAACCTATTGTCCACATTGATATCATCGAAATGTCTACAGCATTAGTTTATATCATGAGTTGACCACATGTCCTGTCATTATCTTTTTCTAAGAAAGTGATGGACTTGGAAACATGGTTCCTATGGTAACAGTTGCGATATGTGTTTACACTATTTCCTATCGAAATTTGAACGGCACTCGTTTAACTATGAATTCTTCGAACTTATACAGTAATGTAAAAAGGTGAGTAAAATGTGTCATTTTAGAATACTTTAAACATTTTTTTTCCAAGTTTCGTGAAAAATGTCCGAGTGCCCTTGTTCACATGGTGCCGGCCATATCCTCGCCGCCTGTGAACCATATGGGCGAGCATGGTGCCGGCCTTATCCTCGCCGCCTGCGAACCATATGGGCGAGCATGGTGCCGGCCATATCCTCGCCGCCTGCGAACCATATGGGCGAGCATGGTGCCGGCCATATCCTCACCGCCTGCGAACCATATGGGCGAGCATGGTGCCGGCCATATCCTCACCGCCTGCGAACCATATGGGCGAGCATGGTGCCGGCCATATCCTCGCCGCCTGCGAACCATATGGGCGAGCATGGTGCCGGCCATATCCTCACCGCCTGCGAACCATATGGGCGAGCATGGTGCCGGCCATATCCTCACCGCCTGCGAACCATATGGGCGAGCATGGTGCCGGCCATATGGTCTCTTATTGTAGAAAAACAACCAAATACCAATATGTTTCATACCGTTTCTTAGCAATTTTAATATTAGAGTAATGTTGATGCTATATTATATAAACCGGTTAATAAAATAAGTATAACGTATGCGGAATAAAATTCAATTGCACACTCATAATAGTTTTGGTTAGTTAAAAAAACACACATGCACATATCAATTATTCGAGAAATGAACGTTTATGAAAATATAAAGACAATCTTCTGGAATGTCCTATCCAGCTGGCTTGTGATAGGTCGGTGCTTCTACCCAGATGTCAGTACGAGCCAACATACTATTCGAAGAGGCACCCGGGGTCTTCCTACACCAATAATAGCTGGATAGTCGTCGCATAGCCAAAACAGTTGGTGTGACTTAACCCCCCCCCCCAAAAAAAACAAAACATCAGCAAACAAATCAAAACAAACTATAACTCTTTTGGTAAGTACATTGCTAAATGTTTACCTGTGTGTAGCTCACGTACTCTCCGTTAGTATAATACAAAATTCAATTGCATACTCAAAATAGTTTTGGTTAGTTAAAAAAAACACACACATGCACATACCAGACGGTGTATGCCAGTCTTATAACATAAGTATCCTCACAATATTATAGAGATAAAATTTCAAATATTTCTCCGACTGAATAGTATTCCATGCTCTCAATTCATTGTTAACAGAATAACATATAATCCAATAAAACAATGCTTTTAGATGCAAGAACATTCATCAATAATTCTTGTGTTAAGTCTCGCAGCTATTATCTACAGAGTACCACCTATAGCTTATGCCGGGAACAAGGCTGTTAGTGCATGACATATTTTATATAATTATTGCACTCCCAATATTGGACTTTATAAACAGACGGATATGTAGTCCAGTGGTAACACGCTGGACAGGTAATCCAGAGATCGCAGGTTCGATCCCCCGTCTGACCCTAATAAAACTAACAGTCTTTCACATGGGACTTTAAACCGAGGTCTCGTGTCGGTGCTGTACACCGTACACGTAAAAGAACCAGAGGAGACTCTGGAATGGGTCTCTGTCTGTATCATTGTACTACCTTCCAAAAATCTAAAATTACTAATCTCTTCAGGAGGCGTCGCTCATATGGGTAACCGGTAGCGACGATAAATAAATGTAAACACACGCATTGAACTTTATTATCTTACACATTAGACGCACACTGATGCGTGCCTATATGGCATTAACACCCCACTAAATAAAACGATGCATTTGTCAATTAAATATAGTAGACACCGCGGATCAGCGGGTAATTACCTCGGAGATGCTGGTACTAATTTAACAAAAAACAATCATCATCATCCGACAACCTTCTGTATTGCATGCACTACAAATGGATTCCGAGGACTCACTGTCTGCTAATGAACGTCCATTTAGCGCCGCCTCCGTAACTTTTGGGGAGAGGAGTCCATTAGTACACGAGTCATGGTGTTATTTCGGAGGATCATTCTGGCCGTGAAGAAGACGTTGCGAATCCAGAAACACCTCTGATTATGCTACATTCCCATCATTATAGATCACAAATATATGCAATCTCGGTTTATAGTTCTATCTAGCCTGGGTCATGGTGTTATTTCGGGGGATCATTCTGGCCGTGAAGAATACGTTGCGAATCCAGAAGCATCTCTGATTATGCTACATTCCCATCATTATAGATCACAAATATATGCAACCTAGCCTGGGTTCCAGTCTGTCGATTTTTCACTTTTTAACTTCTGGTAAAATGACGTTGACATGCTCAGAAACTCAATACGGCCCAATTAATAGTCTCGGTGTTAAAATATATTTATTTGACTGTCCAGGCAAAATATATCGACGCCTGTTCCCAGGCTAAGTTCTACCCAATATACTTCAGTTCCGTCGAACAGACACACGGATAGAACCACTGATCTTCCGCAAGCCAGCTGGATTGCTACATCACATGAAGGAATGCGGCACACCCAGTCGGATTCGAACCTACAACGGTGATGGTAGCGTGGTTTGAAGTCAATAACCACAATCGCTCGGCCACGGAGGACCCTCCATTATTATTGCACATTCCACTAAATTCTATCCTTTCCATTTGTCAAAGGCGGTCACGTGGTGACCCTACATGGATTACGGAGGGTCAGTAAATATCTCCTGTAGGACAAAATGGTTCCGAATTTTTAAAAGTGTTTAATTATACAAATTTATTTTAGCTCGATTGCGAAACAAGTTATTTCAACTTATATAAATCACTCTCGAGACCTCATTCCTGATGGAATCCATCGCCACGAGGGAGAGAGAAGAGGCAACGTGGAATTTAAATGCCTTGCCTAAGGGCACAATCGTAACGGCTTCAGTGGGGCTCGAACTCCGGACCTTTCGCACCTGAAGCGAACGCGCATCCACTGCGCTATCACGACTTCCATGAGTGTTTAATTGTTTTCTGAACTAAACTTTATTAAAATATATCGGCGTCAAAATATAAAGTTACAATGAAGCGATAGCCTCCAAGCCTCCTGGCCCCCGACAATAGCGGAACCAAATCTATTTGCCGCATCCATTATTTACATTGGCAGCAGTAGCATAAATGTCAAGGTCGCCGGAAATGGGAACCGGAAACCAATTAAAGAGTTTTAAAATTATGAATCCAATATCTTTTAATTAATGGTGGTCGATGCACTAAATTCGTTACTGGATTTGCTACTGACCTACGCCTCACCCCTCCATATATCGTATTGATCCCACATAACTATGTGGAGGGTCAGTAGCAAACCCAGCAACTAATTATAGACAGACGGACAGGGTTTCACTTCCCAACAACAGCGCATTAAATAAATGACAAACTAAGAATCATGTAAGTGGTTCTATATAACAGGAACAGTATCAGTATCGGTTGACTATCATACAGCTGTAATCGATGGCTCTACTAGAAGTTCTAGGGAATGGCAACGTCTCTAAATTACTGACCGTTATTCCACTAAGTGTGATTGTGTATTTCAAGTTTACAGAGTTCATCCCAGCGGGTGGCAGTGTACGCGAGGCACCAAAGGCCGTTTGATGCTTGCTCCCGAGGTGTGCCCTTTTGGTCTTAAGGTTTGTTTTACGCTCGAATTGGTGTACACTGTGATGGAAGCAGCTGTGTTCGTAATGACTGAATGGGGTACACTGTGATGGAAGCAGCTGTATACGTAATGACTGAATGGTGTGTACACTGTGATGGAAGCAGCTGTGTTCGTAATGACTGAATAGGTACATTGTGATGGAAGCAGTTGTGTTCGCAATGACTGAATGGTGTACACTGTGGTGGAAGCAGCTGTATACGTAATGACTGAATGGGGTACACTGTGATGGAAGCAGCTATATACGTAATGACTGAATGGTGTGTACACTGTGATGGAAGCAGCTGTATACGTAATGACTGAATGGGGTACACTGTGATGGAAGCAGCTGTATTCGTAATGACTGAATGGGGTACACTGTGATGGAAGCAGCTGTATACGCAATGACTGAATGGGGTACACTGTGATGGAAGCAGCTGTATACGTAATGACGGAATGGGGTACACTGTGATGGAAGCAGCTGTGTTCGTAATGACTGAATGGGGTACACTGTGATGGAAGCAGCTGTATACGTAATCACTGAATGGTGATTACAATGTGATGGAAGCAACTGTGAACGTAATCACTGAATGGGGTACACTATGATGGAAGCAGCTGTATACGTAATCACTGAATGGTGTACACTATGATGGAAGCAGTTGTGAACGTAATGACTGAATGGGGTACACTGTGATGGAAGCAACTGTGAACGTAATGACTGAATGGGGTACACTGTGATGGAAGCAACTGTGAACGTAATGACTGAATGGGGTACACTATGATGGAAGCAGCTGTGAACGTAATGACTGAATGGGGTACACTGTGATGGAAGCAACTGTGAACGTAATGACTGAATGGGGTACACTATGATGGAAGCAGCTGTGAACGTAATGACTGAATGGGGTACACTGTGATGGAAGCAACTGTGAACGTAATGACTGAATGGGGTACACTATGATGGAAGCAGCTGTGAACGTAATGACTGTGAATGGGGTACACTATGATGGAAGCAACTGTGAACGTAATGACTGTGAATGGGGTACACTGTGATGGAAGCAGCTGTATACGTAATGACTGAATGCAGTGCCTTTTGATTATAATGATAATAGCTATTTTAATTTTCCGAAACATGTTTATACTATACCGTAGGTAATGTTGCGTTTGTTGATTTTCTACTACTATCAAATACATGCAGTGTCAAAGAATGTCAATCTGGCTCATACGAACGCTTTCGGACTAATCTATTTATCATTTTAAGAACTCGTTCGGACCTCGTTGCTGTTTCATTATCTCTTTCCGTCCGGCATAGATGTGGCTTCCACTAGCTGTTCTCCCATAATTCAATTTCCGGTATGAATATTTTAATTTAGATAGCATATCGACGCTCGCATCTATTAAAATTTGCTATCAATTAATTAACATGATTTTGATAAAATCTCATATATCATACCGCAACATCTGGCTACGGATCAACAGTAGTAACAAAGGATTCCAACTAAATGGACCGATATGCATTTCGTGATAAATCTGATACAGATACATTTACGACATTCCCATAAATAGTTTTAATGAAAATATGAATTTTAATTATAGGAGACAATGCTGGATGGATGTCGGTACATCGGCGATAATCGATTGTGAAAATGTGTAATCGATTATAATCGACGAGTCTTTTTTTTGTCTCTTACTTTTCTGTTTGTTTATACCTCAAATAAAACCACGATTTACTATTGGCTGTATTTTATTAGCATTGCACGTTTGCAACAACAATTCTAACTGTATCTAGCACTAGACTTTTCACTAGTATGTCACTAAGCGTTCTGTCCTCTGTTAACTTAAAAACTAATTTTATATCAGGTGGCAGTCTACTAACTTATAGTCTAGTACTCTAATATGTAACTGAGTAACTAATTTGTCGAAACTAGTAACTTGTAAGTAATTTATTAGTACTAAATAGATTGTTAAACTGACAAATTAGATGGAATGATTTTGATTTATAACTATATCAATTGCCCGATTTATAACCAATTATCTAATCGGTCTACCCGTCCGATTATTCCGATTAATCGATTATGGATTCTTAAATTTTTGAAATATTTTAAAAATATATATATTATATAATTTATGAGTATTTTAAACTACTGGTTAAATAAACCAAGCTGGTATACCCCAGACGTCCAGTCATTAAACTATTTACATGTGTGTTAAGATCATAAGTATACCAGTATTTACTAGTAGTTTAATGTAATGATATACAATAACAGCTGTTAATTAAAGTCCCATTGGTTATATATTTTAGTTTTCAGAATATTAATCTATATAATAAAATAATTTAATTGATATATTAATAATACATTTAACATTTATTTAATATATTCTTAATAATTGCATGAAAGATGTCTGGTGTGTTATTTATAAAAATAAAAGCATTAACATGACATGCATATGTTATTAAAGCATTCTTCTTCTATATTATCACATATTATCACATATAAATATTTGCTTTAGTGTTACATAATTAATTAGATATATTAACAGTGATTTGCTGTCGCCATATTTGTTTATATGTACATGTATGCCACATGGGTCTGAGACCTTCTGGATTTAAACAAATACAACTTTGAAATTTTGAAACGTTGAAACTACTCTCCCACTGGACGCCGGGGATATATGCCATGACTGCATCTCGAGCAACACAACAGTTCTCAATAAAATTAACAGTCTTTCAGACGGGATGTTAAACCGAGGTATTGTGTCGGTGCTTTACACCGTGCACGTGAAAGAACCAGAGGAGACTCTGGAATGGGTATGTGTCTGTATCATGCACTATCCTCCAACATCTAAAATGACTAATATCTTCAGGAGGCGTCGCTCATATGGGGAACCGGTAGCGACGATAAATAAACGTAAAACACACAAACAGTTCTCATAGCCAACAAAAATCAAACAGATATAAAATTATTATACTGAACTTGTAATATTGTTGCTAAAATATTTTAAACATCCTAGATTGGAGACACTCTCAATACGCTTTAAGCTTTCGATTAAATCCATTTTCATTCTGTATACAATAGATATGTACTGTACATTATGAATGAATACATATCTATCCTACCTTCATGCGAAATAACGTACAAAAACGGCCTGCGTAATAAATTTTGCTTTATTAGTCAGTGCCTAATAAAGCTTTCGTGACGGACTACTTTTATGACCCAGAGTACGGTTTGTAAATAAACAAAGCGTCTGCCGTCACATTATGTTGTCTGCTGAGTTTGGAAAATGTCCCAAGAAGAAAGTCGTGTACAGGCAAACTTTCAGGTTGTTTGGGATGAATTAACAGCACTTGATGAGACCCTTCTGGAAACTACTGTTGTCAGAGAAATGTCATTTATCATTTATCTATAAATAGAAATATCAATGCGCAACATATTACCAAGTGCATAGCGAGTTTGTAAGCTGGCATGGCTAGTTTGTTTGTTTTTGTGTCGGGTGCACACTCAGAATGTAGGATAAATAGAATATTAGGTTACTGTCTTATAAATTTTAATTTATTAGGCTCGCATCCGAAAAAATACAAGGCTCGGCAGAGCCTCGTCTTGTATTTTTTCTCCGACTCGCCTAATAAATTAAAATTTATAAGACAGTAACCTAATATTCTCTATGTTTAAACCAAACATCTTACACATATTTACGCGCCCAAATGAATTTAGGCGGTGGCGAGTATAAATATACTTAATGGATTGGTTTGGACTTTATCTGCCAAGGGAGGTAATATATTAATAGAATCGTCAACAATACCGTTGATTCACCAAGGCCTAAAATTTCAAGAATACAGACGTAGGCGGAGTTTTATTGACAACTCATTCCATTGGTTCACTACATTAAATCACTACAGTGATTTTTCAACATATGAAAACAATTTCCTTACACATTTGGAAATCGCAGAGTAGTTTCAGATAAAGTAGCACACGATTATGAATAATAATAATAATAATAATAATAATAATAATAATAATGATAATAATGATAATAATAATAATAATGATAATAATAATAATAATAATAATAATAATAATGATAATAATAATAATGATAATAATGATAATGATAATAATAATAATGATAATAATGATAATAATAATGATAATGATAATAATGATAATAATAATAATGATAATAATAATAATAATAATAATAATGATAATAATAATAATGATAATAATGATAATGATAATAATAATGATAATAATGATAATGATAATAATAATGATAATAATGATAATGATAATAATGATAATGATAATAATAATAATGATAATAATAATAATAATAATAATAAAGACGTTATTTAACGAGAGAACTTATTTGAACAATTAAGTCAATCTACCATGAGGCCCTCACATTCCTCTATACGGTACTACATTTATATGGTAACAAATTAAAATCGTTCATTTGAACAGATGTATATGTAGTCCAGTGGTTAACACGTTGGATTGACTAGTAATCCAGGGATCGCAGGTTCGACCCCCATCTGACTTTAATCCGAGGTCTCGTGTCGGTGCTTTATACCGTGCACGTAAAAGAACCAGAGGAGACTCTGGACTATGTATTTGTCTGTATCTTTGCAATATCCTCCAAAAATCTATAATGACTAATCTCTTCAGGAGTCGTCGCTCATAAGAACAACTGGTAGCGACGATAAATAAACGTAAAACACATCCGTTCATTTGGTGCATGATTCACATGAACTTGAATGGAACTACGATGTCTCCATACTATTCTCTATAGGATATTTAATCTTAAATTTTATCTACTTATTTTATATCAGCTCTCTGTCTGGCTAATGGCTTAGAGTATATATTAGTCTATCCATTTAAAACTATCTTCGTCTCAGTGTGTGTTTCTTGTTGAGAACGTTCTGTTCACCCGATGTCAATGTAAGTGAATGACCAAATGTAGCAAAGGTTACCAAAGGTAAGCGGTCACATGTTGAGGTATTTCTGGTTGTGTTTCAAATTTTGTAACTTTTATTTGAAATAATCGGATCGACGCGCCCAGCACTATATTAGTTATTTTATTGTTTGGAGGATAGTGTAGATATACCGAGAAAATGCCCAGTTCCAGAAGCATCCCTGGCTATATTACATGCCCATTTATAACAAGTTTCAAGTTTCAAATGTATTGGCATAATCAGCAACTATATTGCCTTTGGCCATTTACAACAATAGCGACTATTTTAGCAGATTTGACTAGGTAGCGTCCCTTGTTCATTTCGAGCGATCACATTGTAGGAGTTTTCTACCTTTGATCAACGCGATTTATGGTTATTGTTTCAGCGGATATCTGTGTAAATTGGCCTAAGGCAATAAAAGGCAATGAAGCATGAATTATGAAATTCGCGTTGATTCGTTTTTGCTGGGTAGATAATACCGTATAATGCTTGTATAGAGGATGTTGTTGCAGACGTAAACACAATGGTATCATGTTTTGTCAGTGTATACAATTATGTCATTGTTCGTGAAAGAGGATAACCTTCATTGCATAAACAACAAAATAGATTATAAAACTGTACTACCATTTTTATTTTTTATTATACATAGACGTGTATTAACAAACAATATTATAGATAAGAAAACATTTCTATGGTCCGGGTCATTGAAGTTTTGATCTTTATTTGCCGCTCATCCATGTACATTACATAAGGCTAGACGGAATTTCCATAGGGCAAAATATTTTTATAAAATTAGGAAATCTGAGGCAAATAAAGACAGATTAAAAGAATGTAGTAAAACTTATAAAAATACTATGCGTTTCTATAGAAATAAACACATCAATAAAATACGTAATATGACATCAAACAAAGCAGAGGCTTTACGAGATTTTCAAAAATGTAAACTATGCAGATGATAACACGGAGGATACTACTACCGCAGAGAACATTGATCAACAGAATATGAATGATTTTATAAACATTCCCATTACTGAATCAGAAATAGAAAGGGCAGTGAAATCATTAAAATATAACAAAGCGTGTGGCATCGATAACATTGTTAATGAACAGATTAAATGTTCATATTACATTATGAAACCGATATATGTAAAACTGTTTAACCTTATTTTCGATAGTGGTGTTATTCCAGAATCCTGGACTATGGGAATAATTAACCCTATTTATAAAAATAAAGGATATGCTAGTAAACCTGAACATTATAGACCAATAACACTTCTTAGTTGTTTGGGAAAACTTTTTACTTGTATTATTAATAGTAGATTAAATAATTATATAGAAACCAATGATTTATTGCATAACTGTCAAGCAGGTTTTAGAAAGGGGTTTTCAACTTCAGATAATATGTTTATACTACAACAATTAATTCAGTATGTTAATAATAGTAAAAAGAAGCTTTACTGTGCTTTTATCGACCTCAAGCAAGCGTTCGATACCCTCTGGAGAATGGGTTATGGCAGAACATTTTTAACTTAAGAATAAATGGCAAATGTCTTAGCCTAATCAAAAATATGTATCAAAATATCAAATCCTGTGTTACGGTAAATTCAAAGTTGTCTAACTTTTTCCCAAGTAATATTGGCGTACGTCAGGGTGAGAACTTGTCTCCTCTTCTCTTTTCTCTATTTCTAATTTCTAAATGATTTAAACACTTATTTTTTGCAAAACCAGAATAACGAAGGTGTTAGTATTGCAACTGGAGAACAAGTAAATGAATTACATAATTTTTTCAAAATATTTATTTTGCTGTACGTCGATGATACTGTTATCTTATCAGAATCAGAATACGACTTTAAACAAGCTCTAAAGACATATGAAAATTATTGCAATGAATGGAAACTAACAGTCAATACATCGAAATCTAAAATTATCATTTTTTCAAAAGGAAGACAACCAGTCTATAATTTTATGTTTAACGACCTACCATTAGAAATAGTAAATGAATATAAATATTTGGGAATTTACTTTTGTAGAAGTGGTTCATTTTATAGATGTAAAAATCATATTGCTTCTGAGGCCACTAGAGCGATGTATAGTTTGATAAGGAATTCAAATCAATTAAGTCTACCTATTGATATACAAATTGACCTGTTTAATAAAACTGTAAAGCCTATTTTACTATATGGTTCAGAAATTTGGGGGTACGGAAATTTAGAAGTCATTGAACGTGTACAACTAAAATTTTTGAAATACATTTTAAATATGAAAAGATCCTCACCAAATTACATGGTCTATGGGGAAACTGGTAGTATGCCGTTACGAATAGAGATAGAATCACGAATAATAGCCTTCTGGACACGTATAATCAACTATAACATAAACAACGTACCAGAAAAACGTTGCACCGTTATGTATAATAGCATATATGTAATGTCAAATAACTACACGAATGAGACACTTAAGAAAAAATCCCCATGGCTTTTTAATGTCAGAAATATATTGTATAAATGCGGTCTAAACAATATTTGGTATGACCATTACCCTCAAAACACTAAATGGCTTAGATTGACAGTTAAGCAAAAACTGCAGGACCTGTTCATAAATGAGTGGTACTCACAAGTTGACAACTCGAGCAATAGTACCTTCTATAGGATTTTCAAAAAGGAGTTGAAATTTGAAAGTTATTTGTCATCTACTCCTAAGGCAGTTCTACCGTATATAATTAGATTTAGGACTAGAAATCACCGTCTTCCAATTGAAACAGGAAATTGGGCCAGAATCCCTATTAACCTTAGAACTTGCAATTTTTGTAATGACAAGATTGGAGACGAATTACATTATTTATTAGAATGTCCGAATTTAATTGATAACAGGAAAAAGTATATAAAGCCATATTATTACCGTCGTCCAAACACATTTAAGATGGAACAGCTCATAAATACTACGAACAGATCAGAATTTCTGAAACTGCAAATTCATGAAAACAATTTTGCTTGGGATATGATATTGGGATAATTCCTTTGTACTTATATTTGCATTACATGTAATATGCTACTGTAAATCAGTGTGTTTTATATATTGTTTGTATTGTTTGTAATGTCGTTCAAAGAGCCTCTTGTAACATATTTACATGTATAACCTCATGTGTTCATGCTAACATGAATTGAGAGAAATAAAGGATTTTGACTTGACTTGACTTGACT
>JABXNX010000926.1:0-14154 GCA_014843695.1 Archivesica marissinica
TCACTACTCTAGCACTGCTCTATCACTACCCTATCACTACTCTATCACTGCGCTATCACTACTCTATCACTACACTATCACTACTCTATCACTACCCTATCACTACTCTATCACTGCGCTATCACTGCTCTATCACTACTCTATCACTACTCTATCACTGCTCTATCACTACTCTATCACTACGCTATCACTGCTCTATCACTACTCTATCACTACTCTACACCTATCACTACTCTATCACTACTCTATCACTACTATATCACTGCGCTATCACTACTCTATCACTGCGCTATCACTGCTCTATCACTACTCTATCACTACTCTATCACTGCGCTATCACTACCTATCACTACTCTATCACTGCGCTATCACTACTCTATCACTACTCTATCACTACTCTATCACTGCGCTATCACTACTCTATCACTACTCTATCACTACTCTATCACTGCGCTATCACTACTCTATCACTGCGCTATCACTACTCTATCACTACGCTATCACTGCTCTATCACTACTCTATCACTACTCTATCACTACTCTATCACTACTCTATCACTGCGCTATCACTACTCTATCACTACTCTATCACTACTCTATCACTACTCTATCACTACTCTATCACTACTCTATCACTGCGCTATCACTACTCTATCACTGCGCTATCACTACTCTATCACTGCGCTATCACTACTCTATCACTACTCTATCACTACGCTATCACTACTCTATCACTACTCTATCACTACTCTATCACTGCGCTATCACTACTCTATCACTGCGCTATCACTACTCTATCAATGCGCTATCACTACTCTATCACTGCGCTATCACTACTCTATCACTGCGCTATCACTACTCTATCACTGCGCTATCACTACTCTATCACTGCGCTATCACTACCCTATCACTACTATATCACTGCGCTATCACTACTCTATCACTGTGCTATCACTACTCTATCACTGCGCTATCACTACTCTATCACTGCGCTATCACTACTCTATCACTACTCTATCACTACCCTATCACTACTCTATCACTGCTCTATCACTACCCTATCACTGCTCTATCACTACTCTATCACTACTCTATCACTACTCAATCACTGCGCTACCACTACTCTATCACTGCACTATCACTACCCTATCACTGCTCTATCACTACTCTATCACTGCGCTATCACTACTCTATCACTGCGCTATCACTACTCTATCACTGCGCTATCACTACTCTATCACTGCGCTATCACTACTCTATCACTGCGCTATCACTACTCTATCACTGCGCTATCACTACTCTATCACTGCGCTATCACTACTCTATCACTACTCTATCACTGCGCTATCACTACTCTATCACTGCGCTATCACTACTCTATCACTGCGCTATCACTACTCTATCACTACTCCAGTACTACGCTATCACTACTCTATCACTACTCTATCACTACTCTATCACTGCGCTATCACTACTCTATCACTACTCTATCACTGCGCTATCACTACTCTATCACTGCGCTATCACTACTCTATCACTACTCTATCACTACTCTATCACTGCGCTATCACTACTCTATCACTACTCTATCACTGCGCTATCACTACTCTATCACTGCGCTATCACTACTCTATCACTACTCTATCACTACTCTATCACTGCGCTATCACTACTCTATCACTGCGCTATCACTACTCTATCACTACTCTATCACTACTCTATCACTGCGCTATCACTACTCTATCACTACTCTATCACTACTCTATCACTACTCTATCACTACTCTATCACTGCGCTATCACTACTCTATCACTACTCTATCACTACTCTATCACTGCGCTATCACTACTCTATCACTACTCTATCACTGCGCTATCACTACTCTATCACTACGCTATCACTGCTCTATCACTACTCTATCACTACTCTATCACTGCGCTATCACTACTCTATCACTGCGCTATCACTACTCTATCACTGCGCTATCACTACTCTATCACTGCGCTATCACTACTCTATCACTACGCTATCACTGCTCTATCACTACTCTATCACTACTCTATCACTACTCTATCACTACTCTATCACTGCGCTATCACTACTCTATCACTACTCTATCACTGCGCTATCACTACTCTATCACTGCGCTATCACTACTCTATCACTGCGCTATCACTACTCTATCACTGCGCTATCACTACTCTATCACTGCTCTATCACTACTCTATCACTGCGCTATCACTACGCTATCACTACTCTATCACTGCACTATCACTACTATATCACTGCGCTATCACTACTCTATCACTACTCTATCACTACTCTATCACTACTCCAGTACTACGCTATCACTACTCTATCACTGCTCTATCACTGCTCTATCACTACCCTATCACTGCTCTATCACTACTCTATCACTACTCTATCACTACTCTATCACTGCTCTATCACTACTCTATCACTGCGCTATCACTACTCTATCACTGCGCTATCACTACTCTATCACTGCGCTATCACTACCCTATCACTACTCTATCACTGCGCTATCACTACTCTATCACTGCGCTATCACTACTCTATCACTACCCTATCACTAACTATCACTGCGCTATCACTGCTCTATCACTACTCTATCACTGCGCTATCACTGCTCTATCACTACTCTATCACTGCGCTATCACTACTCTATCACTACGCTATCACTGCTCTATCACTACTCTATCACTACTCTATCACTGCACTATCACTACTCTATCACTACTCTATCACTGCGCTATCACTACTCTATCACTGCGCTATCACTGCTCTATCACTACTCTATCACTACTCTATCACTGCGCTATCACTACTCTATCACTGCGCTATCACTACTCTATCACTACTCTATCACTACTCTATCACTGCGCTATCACTACTCTATCACTACTCTATCACTACTCTATCACTGCGCTATCACTACTCTATCACTGCGCTATCACTGCTCTATCACTACTATATCACTACTCTATCACTGCGCTATCACTACTCTATCACTACTCTATCACTGCGCTATCACTACTCTATCACTGCGCTATCACTACTCTATCACTGCGCTATCACTACTCTATCACTGCGCTATCACTACTCTATCACTGCGCTATCACTACTCTATCACTGCGCTATCACTACTCTATCACTGCGCTATCACTACCCTATCACTACTCTATCACTGCGCTATCACTACTCTATCACTGCGCTATCACCACTCTATCACTGCGCTATCACTACTCTATCACTACTCCAGTACTACGCTATCACTACTCTATCACTACTCTATCACTACTCTATCACTGCGCTATCACTACTCTATCACTACTCTATCACTGCGCTATCACTGCGCTATCACTACTCTATCATTACTCTATCACTGCGCTATCACTACTCTATCACTACTCCAGTACTACTCTATCACTACTCTATCACTAATCTATCACTACTCTATCACTACCCTATCACTGCGCTATCACTACTCTATCACTGCGCTATCACTACTATATCACTACTCCAGTACTACTCTATCACTACTCTATCACTGCGCTATCACTACTCTATCACTGCTCTATCACTGCGCTATCACTACTCTATCACTGCGCTATCACTACTCTATCACTGCGCTATCACTACTCTATCACTGCGCTATCACTACTCTATCACTACGCTATCACTGCTCTATCACTACTCTATCACTACTCTATCACTGCGCTATCACTACTCTATCACTACTCTATCACTGGCTATCACTACTCTATCACTACGCTATCACTGCTCTATCACTACTCTATCACTACTCTATCACTGCGCTATCACTACTCTATTACTGCGCTATCACTACTCTATCACTGCGCTATCACTACTCTATCACTGCGCTATCACTACTCTATCACTACGCTATCACTGCGCTATCACTACGCTATCACTGCTCTATCACTACTCTATCACTACTCTATCACTGCGCTATCACTACGCTATCACTGCTCTATTACTACTCTATCACTACTCTATCACTACTCTATCACTACTCTATCACTACTCTATCACTGCGCTATCACTACTCTATCACTACTCTATCACTGCGCTATCACTGCGCTATCATTACTCTATCACTACTCTATCACTGGGCTATCACTACTCTATCACTACTCCAGTACTACTCTATCACTACTCTATCACTACTCTATCACTACTCTATCACTACTCTATCACTGCGCTATAACTACTCTATCACTGCGCTATCACTACTCTATCACTACTCCAGTACTACTCTATCACTACTATATTACTGCGCTATCACTACTCTATCACTGCTCTATCACTGCGCTATCACTACTCTATCACTGCGCTATCACTACTCTATCACTGCGCTATCACTACTATATCACTACGCTATCACTGCTCTATCACTACTCTATCACTACTCTATCACTGCACTATCACTACTCTATCACTACTCTATCACTGCGCTATTACTACTCTATCACTGCGCTATCACTGCTCTATCACTACTCTATCACTACTCTATCACTGCGCTATCACTACTCTATCACTGCGCTATCACTACTCTATCACTACTCTATCACAACTCTATCACTGCGCTATCACTGCTCTATCACTACTCTATCACTACTCTATCACTGCGCTATCATTACTCTATCACTGCGCTATCACTACTCTATCACTACTATATCACTACTCTATCACTGCGCTATCACTACTCTATCACTACTATATCACTGCGCTATCACTACTCTATCACTACGCTATCACTGCTCTATCACTACTCTATCACTACTCTATCACTGCGCTATCACTACTCTATCACTGCGCTATCACTACTCTATCACTGCGCTATCACTACTCTATCACTGCGCTATCACTACACTATCACTACGCTATCACTGCTCTATCACTACTCTATCACTACTCTATCACTACTCTATCACAACTCTATCACTGCGCTATCACTACTATATCACTACTCTATCACTGCGCTATCACTACTCTATCACTGCGCTATCACTACTCTATCACTGCGCTATCACTACTCTATCACTGCGCTATCGCTACTCTATCACTGCGCTATCACTACTCTATCACTGCGCTATCACTACGCTATCACTACTCTATCACTGAACTATCACTACTATATCACTGCGCTATCACTACTCTATCACTACTCTATCACTACTCTATCACTACTCCAGTACTACGCTATCACTACTCTATCACTGCTCTATCACTGCTCTATCACTACCCTAGCACTGCTCTATCACTACTCTATCACTACTCTATCACTACCCTATCACTGCTCTATCACTACTCTATCACTGCGCTATCACTTCTCTATCACTGCGCTATCACTACTCTATCACTGCGCTATCACTACCCTATCACTACTCTATCACTGCGCTATCACTACTCTATCACTACCCTATCACTACTCTATCACTACCCTATCACTATACTATCACTGCGCTATCACTGCTCTATCACTACTCTATCACTGCGCTATCACTGCTCTATCACTACTCTATCACTGCGCTATCACTACTCTATCACTGCGCTATCACTACTCTATCACGGCGCTATCACTACTCTATCACTGCGCTATCACTACTCTATCACTGCGCTATCACTACTCTATCACTGCGATATCACTACTCTATCACTGCGCTTTCACTACCCTATCACTACTCTATCACTGCGCTATCACTACTCTATCACTGCGCTATCACCACTCTATCACTGCGCTATCACTACTCTATCACTACTCCAGTACTACGCTATCACTACTCTATCACTACTCTATCACTACACTATCACTGCGCTATCACTACTCTATCACTACTCTATCACTGCGCTATCACTGCGCTATCACTGCGCTATCACTACTCTATCATTACTCTATCACTGCGCTATCACTACTCTATCACTACTCCAGTACTACTCTATCACTACTCTATCACTAATCTATCACTACTCTATCACTACCCTATCACTGCGCTATCACTACTCTATCACTGCGCTATCACTACTATATCACTACTCCAGTACTACTCTATCACTACTCTATCACTGCGCTATCACTACTCTATCACTGCTCTATCACTGCGCTATCACTACTCTATCACTGCGCTATCACTACTCTATCACTGCGCTATCACTACTCTATCACTGCGCTATCACTACTCTATCACTACGCTATCACTGCTCTATCACTACTCTATCACTACTCTATCACTGCGCTATCACTACTCTATCACTACTCTATCACTGTGCTATCACTACTCTATCACTACGCTATCACTGCTCTATCACTACTCTATCACTACTCTATCACTGCGCTATCACTACTCTATACTGCCTATCACTACTCTATCACTACTCTATCACTACTCTATCACTGCGCTATCACTACTATATCACTACTCTATCACTGCGCTATCACTACTCTATCACTGCGCTATCACTACTCTATCACTGCGCTATCACTACTCTATCACTGCGCTATCGCTACTCTATCACTGCGCTATCACTACTCTATCACTGCGCTATCACTACGCTATCACTACTCTATCACTGAACTATCACTACTATATCACTGCGCTATCACTACTCTATCACTACTCTATCACTACTCTATCACTACTCCAGTACTACGCTATCACTACTCTATCACTGCTCTATCACTACTCTATCACTACCCTAGCACTGCTCTATCACTACTCTATCACTACTCTATCACTACCCTATCACTGCTCTATCACTACTCTATCACTGCGCTATCACTTCTCTATCACTGCGCTATCACTACTCTATCACTGCGCTATCACTACCCTATCACTACTCTATCACTGCGCTATCACTACTCTATCACTACCCTATCACTACTCTATCACTACCCTATCACTATACTATCACTGCGCTATCACTGCTCTATCACTAACTATCACTGCGCTATCACTGCTCTATCACTACTCTATCACTGCGCTATCACTACTCTATCACTGCGCTATCACTACTCTATCACTGCGCTATCACTACTCTATCACTGCGCTATCACTACTCTATCACTGCGCTATCACTACTCTATCACTGCGCTATCACTACTCTATCACTGCGCTATCACTACTCTATCACTACTCTATCACTGCGCTATCACTACTCTATCACTGCGCTATCACTACTCTATCACTGCGCTATCACTACTCTATCACTACTCCAGTACTACGCTATCACTACTCTATCACTACTCTATCACTACACTATCACTGCGCTATCACTACTCTATCACTACTCCAGTACTACTCTATCACTACTCTATCACTAATCTATCACTACTCTATCACTACCCTATCACTGCGCTATCACTACTCTATCACTGCGCTATCACTACTATATCACTACTCCAGTACTACTCTATCACTACTCTATCACTGCGCTATCACTACTCTATCACTGCTCTATCACTGCGCTATCACTACTCTATCACTGCGCTATCACTACTCTATCACTGCGCTATCACTACTCTATCACTGCGCTATCACTACTCTATCACTACGCTATCACTGCTCTATCACTACTCTATCACTACTCTATCACTGCGCTATCACTACTCTATCACTACTCTATCACTGTGCTATCACTACTCTATCACTACGCTATCACTGCTCTATCACTACTCTATCACTACTCTATCACTGCGCTATCACTACTCTATCACTGCGCTATCACTACTCTATCACTACTCTATCACTACTCTATCACTGCGCTATCACTACTATATCACTACTATATCACTGCGCTATCACTACTCTATCACTGCGCTATCACTACTCTATCACTGCGCTATCACTACTCTATCACTGCGCTATCACTACTCTATCACTGCGCTATCACTACTCTATCACTGCGCTATCACTACGCTATCACTACTCTATCACTGAACTATCACTACTATATCACTACTCTATCACTACTCCATACTACGCTATCACTACTCTATCACTGCTCTATCACTACTCTATCACTGCTCTATCACTACTCTATCACTGCTCTATCACTACTCTATCACTACCCTATCACTACTCTATCACTGCGCTATCACTACTCTATCACTGAACTATCACTGCCCTATCACTGCTCTATCACTACTCTATCACTGCGCTATCACTACTCTATCACTGCGCTATCACTACTCTATCACTGCGCTATCACTACCCTATCACTACTCTATCACTGCGCTATCACTACTCTATCACTACCCTATCACTACTCTATCACTACCCTATCACTACACTATCACTGCGCTATCACTGCTCTATCACTACTCTATCACTGCGCTATCACTACTCTATCACTGCGCTATCACTACTCTATCACTGCTCTATCACTACTCTATCACTGCGCTATCACTACTCTATCACTGCGCTATCACTACTCTATCACTGCGCTGTCACTACTCTATCACTGCGCTATCACTACCCTATCACTACCCTATCACTGCGCTATCACTACTCTATCACTGCGCTATCACCACTCTATCACTGCGCTATCACTACTCTATCACTACCCTATCATTACTCTATCACTGCTCTATCACTGCGCTATCACTACTCTATCACTACTCCAGTACTACTCTATCACTGCGCTATCACTACTCTATCACTGCGCTATCACTACTCTATCACTACGCTATCACTGCTCTATCACTACTCTATCACTACTCTATCACTGCGCTATCACTACTCTATCACTACTCTATCACTGCGCTATCACTACTCTATCACTACGCTATCACTGCTCTATCACTACTCTATCACTACTCTATCACTGCGCTATCACTACTCTATCACTACGCTATCACTGCTCTATCACAACTCTATCACTACTCTATCACTGTGCTATCACTACTCTATCACTGCTCTATCACTACTTATCACTGCGCTATCACTACTCTATCACTGCGCTATCACTACTCTATCACTACTCTATCACTACTCTATCACTGCGCTATCACTACTCTATCACTACTCTATCACTGCGCTATCACTACTCTATCACTGCGCTATCACTACTCTATCACTGCGCTATCACTACTCTATCACTACGCTATCACTGCTCTATCACTACTCTATCACTACTCTATCACTGCGCTATCACTACTCTATCACTACTCTATCACTGCGCTATCACTACTCTATCACTACGCTATCACTGCTCTATCACTACTCTATCACTACTCTATCACTGCGCTATCACTACTCTATCACTACGCTATCACTGCTCTATCACAACTCTATCACTACTCTATCACTGTGCTATCACTACTCTATCACTGCTCTATCACTACTATATCACTGCGCTATCACTACTCTATCACTGCGCTATCACTACTCTATCACTACTCTATCACTACTCTATCACTGCGCTATCACTACTCTATCACTACTCTATCACTGCGCTATCACTACTCTATCACTGCGCTATCACTACTCTATCTATGCGCTATCACTACTCTATCACTGCGCTATCACTACTCTATCACTGCGCTATCACTACTCTATCACTGCGCTATCACTACTCTATCACTGCGCTATCACTACCCTATCACTACTATATCACTGCGCTATCACTACTCTATCACTGTGCTATCACTACTCTATCACTGCGCTATCACTACTCTATCACTGCGCTATCACTACTCTATCACTACTCTATCACTGCGCTATCACTACCCTATCACTAATCTATCACTGCTCTATCACTACCCTATCACTGCTCTATCACTACTCTATCACTACTCTATCACTACGTCAATCACTGCGCTACCACTACTCTATCACTGTACTATCACTACCCTATCACTGCTCTATCACTACTCTATCACTGCGCTATCACTACTCTATCACTGCGCTATCACTACCCTATCACTGCGCTATCACTACCCTATCACTGCGCTATCACTGCTCTATCACTACTCTATCACTGCGCTATCACTACTCTATCACTGCGCTATCACTACCCTATCACTGCACTATCACGACTTAATTATCATAACATTGATGGGCAGTAGAAGTAGAAAATAAAAATAGATTCATCACCCAAGTTGTTTTATTTTATTATGGGAGTAGGAAGGCTTCTCTTTACGAGATAGTGGACAGTAGTTTTAGCTTCTCTTTACGAGATAGTGGAAAGTAGTTTTAACTTCTCTTTACGAGATAGTGGACAGTAGTTTTAGCTTCTCTTTACGAGATAGTGGAAAGTAGTTTTAGCTTCTCTTTACGAGATAGTGGAAAGTAGTTTTCGTTTCTCTTTACGAGATAGTGGAAAGTAGTTTTCGTTTCTCTTTACGAGATAGTGGAAAGTAGTTTTAGCTTCTCTTTACGAGATAGTGGACAGTAGTTTTAGCTTCTCTTTACGAGATAGTGGAAAGTAGTTTTAGCTTCTCTTTACGAGATAGTGGAAAGTAGTTTTAGCTTAAAGTAGGACAGACTGCGGGTGACAACTCTGTCAATATTGTGATTTAATGTAGTCATACATGTATCTTAGGAATCTGCATGCCAGCCGATTGTGTGACAAGTTACAGGATGAATTGGCATTTTCCTATGTAGTTATTTGCAGCATGCTGTTAACTAGTGTTGGCTGGTTCCTCGCTAGGGACATGCTGGCGTGACTAATATTTGACTGTCATGTAAACGAGCATGCCGTTCTGTAGGAAGGGAGGGAGGGATTGCAAGACACCCAAAGTAGTTACGGGTGATGATTTGGGTTCATAAAAAAACGGTTTGTTTACAAAATGGCATCATCCAGCTTCTTAATTGTTATTAATTACATTAATGTCTTATCTACAAAAAACTGCAAAAGTATTTTGTATAGACAACTATGTAAGCTTATATGGAAATACGCCATTCAACGTATGGACTATTATAGTTTGACTGCGCATGTACATCATCGTGTCATTATGTATCGGAAATATTCACATGTTACACTATTCCCTGACTCCCTGCAACGCAGCTCGCTTCGCAACTTCGCGGTTCAAGTTTCGCTGTACGACCCTAAATGACTGGCATAAGCAAATACATTTTATATTACAGACACCATAAAAACGTTGCACTTTTATAATGAGCGTTACTCTTTCGTTGCAAATTTTAGAATTATGACTTTTACTATGATCATGGTGAAGAAAATAATCCACACATTGCACTAATTTACTAATTTAATAGTTCGCTCGTTTTGATACCAAATTTGCATATATTTTATTTTATTGTTTTCAAAAAGGATATAAATTTTACATCTAAGGCAAGTGCGAGCCCCGCTCAGACCTTGTCTCATTTATATGAAAAAGTTAGCAGTTTCTTACGGAGGTTGGTGCACCAAGTACTGGTTAACCGCTGGAGCCTGCCCAGGAAAGGTGTTGTTAGGTAAACTGCCCGTCGCTCAAATGGGAAACCGGTAGCGACGTTAAATAAACTTAAATATTAAAAAAAACAAGTGCACAGTTTCTTTTTATAGCTTGCATTTAAAACTGCGAGATAAATAATGAACGTAACGAATCTAAAGTGATATGATATAACTCCTGTTCAAATTGAAAGTAAGGATTTCTAGAAATGTGTGTCATCGTGTGCTCTCCTTACAAAACTGTGCCCACGTGTTTCCGTGTAGAAATACATCATATGACACATATCTTATTTCCACTTTGATAGTTTTTTTTCTGACTATATCATGAACATTTAATTATAAAGTAATATATTTCTAATTAATGTGTTTGTCTGTAGTTTTTAATTTTGACAGCAAACAGAATCTAACTTGAAAATAATACGGAACTATTTCTTATTACGGACGTTCACACTAACATCACTAACATAAGTGGTTGTGCGGCTGTGGGATGTAGTGACATGATGGGAGGGGGCTAGTCTTAGTAACACATCCCATTTGAAAAGAATGACACCACTGTTCTATCGATGCATGCTCGTTGCAACATGTTTTGATAACGATAGTGTACCTTCTATTTGGAATAACTGTGTAATTAATCGTATGCCCAAGTCATCCACAGCAGATCCATGAGAGACACATTGTCTATATGTACAACATGTATGGTTGTGTTCGAATTGATTGCTTTAGCTCTTGTGTGGAAGATAACAGCATTCTGACAGATAAACAAAATGGTTTGCGCAAAGAGAGAATTACTAATAGACGGATCTGTAGTCCTGTTGTAATACGCTGGACTGGTAATCCAGGGATCGCATGTTCAATCCCCCGTCTGACCCTAATACAATTAACAGTCTTTCAGATGGGACATTTAAAACTGCGAGATAAATAACGAAATTAACGAATTTAAAGTCATATGATATCATTCCTGTTGAAATTGAAAGTAAGGATTTCTAGAAATGTGTGTCATCGTGTGCACTCCTTACAAAACTGTACCCACGTGTTTCCGTGTAGAAATACATCATATGACACATATCTTGTTTCCCCTTTGAGTCTATGTTTTAGTTGACTTTCTCCATAACAATAAAACCATGTGCATAGATAACTTTAGCAGATTGTATTTCAATACCCAAAACTAAGTCATTACCTCAAAAAAAATTAACCAGCTTTTCTGTTTTATAGTGACTGTTAACAGGAGGGTGGGTATAGACTTTCTTGAAACCGATATCATTTGTTTGTTTGTTTTCATTTTGCTATATTTTAGTACTGTAGTTCTTTTAATTTAAAACATCTTAGGTCTTACTCTTCATCTATCATTTTTGGAAGAAGACCCCGTCTCCCCCTCATGGTAGTATTTCAACGGTTAAAACCACCGACCTTTCACGAGCCAGCTGGATAGGTTGCTCATTTGAAAGAGTTCGACACACCCGTAGGATTCGAACATACATCCGTGATGGTAGCTTCCTCACTTGAAAGACTTCGACACACCAGTCGGACCTACATCGGTGATGGTAGCTTCCTCACTTGAAAGACTTCGACACACCAGTCGGACCTACATCCGTGATGGTAGCTTCCTCACTTGAAAGACTTCGACACACCAGTCGGACCTACATCCGTGATGGTAGCTTCCTCACTTGAAAGACTTCGACACACCAGTCGGACCTACATCCGTGATGATAGCTTCCTCACTTGAAAGACTTCGACACACCAGTCGGACCTACATCCGTGATGGTAGCTTCCTCACTTGAAAGACTTCGACACACCAGTCGGACCTACATCCGTGATGGTAGCTTCCTCACTTGAAAGACTTCGACACACCAGTCGGACCTACATCGGTGATGGTAGCTTCCTCACTTGAAAGACTTCGACACACCAGTCGGACCTACATCGGTGATGGTAGCTTCCTCACTTGAAAGACTTCGACACACCAGTCGGACCTACATCGGTGATGGTAGCTTCCTCACTTGAAAGACTTCGACACACCAGTCGGACCTACATCGGTGATGGTAGCTTCCTCACTTGAAAGACTTCGACACACCAGTCGGACCTACATCGGTGATGGTAGCTTCCTCACTTGAAAGACTTCGACACACCAGTCGGACCTACATCCGTGATGGTAGCTTCCTCACTTGAAAGACTTCGACACACCAGTCGGACCTACATCCGTGATGATAGCTTCCTCACTTGAAAGACTTCGACACACCAGTCGGACCTACATCCGTGATGATAGCTTCCTCACTTGAAAGACTTCGACACACCAGTCGGACCTACATCCGTGATGGTAGCTTCCTCACTTGAAAGACTTCGACACACCAGTCGGACCTACATCCGTGATGATAGCTTCCTCTTGAAAGACTTCGACACACCAGTCGGACCTACATCCGTGATGATAGCTTCCTCACTTGAAAGACTTCGACACACCAGTCGGACCTACATCCGTGATGATAGCTTCCTCACTTGAAAGACTTCGACACACCAGTCGGACCTACATCCGTGATGGTAGCTTCCTCACTTGAAAGACTTCGACACACCAGTCGGACCTACATCCGTGATGGTAGCTTCCTCACTTGAAAGACTTCGACACACCAGTCGGACCTACATCCGTGATGGTAGCTTCCTCACTTGAAAGACTTCGACACACCAGTCGGACCTACATCCGTGATGGTAGCTTCCTCACTTGAAAGACTT
>JABXNX010000927.1:0-14149 GCA_014843695.1 Archivesica marissinica
TTCGCTCGAGGAGGATCTCCCCAAATTCAAAGAGTCTTGTATTTAATTGTAGTGAGGGCTCTACCTTACTACACCTCACAAGACTCAGGTCAAAATATGGTAACCTTACAAGTGCCATAAAACTGACCTTTTCGGGGGGAGTCCCCTTATATGTCTCGGTTGGAGGCACCAGCATTGTCTATAGGACAGAAGCATATGTCCAACCCCCTATGAGATGCTTCAAGTGCCAGGGCTTCGGCCACACAGCCCCTAGATGTAGAGGTAAGGAGAGATGCGCCAAGTGTGCTGGCCCACACGACACCAGGAAATGTATCTCCTCACATAGGCGATGTGCGAACTGTGGGGATGAGCACTCTGTCAGATACCGGGGCTGTCATGCCTACTTCAGGGCTATCTGCGTAACTGCGATAGCCAGGGAGAGGGGTGTGCCCTGGTTTAGGGCAGAGCAAATCCTGTGTAGAGAAGAGAAAGAAATGGCTAGAGAGGATACAAATCAATCTCCGTCTAGGTCCGACAGGGGCCCATCTCGTAAGTCGGCTCATGGGAGCGCCGGATCCCCGGGGGTGGCGCTTGCCAGTCCACCGTCATTTTTTCTTCCGCTGTCGCCGTGTTGACCACCCCTGGGGGAGTGCGTCGTGACACTCCGGTTCGCTCTGCGTCGACACCTCATACTGATGAGGAGTGGACGAGGGTGGGACGGGGTGGACGCCCTCTTCCTGGGGGGGTTATCACGGGGGGAGGTGCTGAGGGGGTGCCTGCCTCCCCGGGCGGTTTGGTGGGCTGTGCGCTGGCAGACGGGCCAGCTTCGGACAAGGATAAAACAACCTCCACCCCGAAATCGAGTATGACAGATGGGAGCTTGGTGCCCTCTTTGGTTACATTGGGGACGGACTCACTGACGGAGATCACTGAAGGGAGTGAATCCACCGGTGGATCTGTCAGTGACAGTAGTTGTTTCAATGTGACTGAAGAGGACTCCATGTTCTCCCTTCATCTCTCTTTGTTGAGTAGGAACCCGGACACTCCTGTCTGTAATATGTCCGTGGGGAATACTCAACCGGGGGTGGAGGAACCGGTTGCTGTGGATGAGCCAGTAGCTTGCCCTCTCGTAGATTGAAGTCAACAAATGACCCCGCCACCAGTAACTCAGGTGGGACCAGTTATACCTGTTATGCCCAATGTCAATGTTATGGGCCATGGTGGTCAGAATGCGAGAGAAGTAATTTAAATGCACGGACAAATTAACATGAATCACATAAAAAAACATTGAGAGTACTCCATCCAAAAATTAATCTTCCTCCACAACTCTTCTTCACAACATAAAATGAAATAAGTACTTATTTCAGAAATAACTAAGGATATTTAACACATCCTAATAACATAATAGCATTTACTACTTGGAATCACCAATTATTGGGCCAATCTAGGAATATTCAATGAAGTGAAGCTTTGATGCTATAACATGTAACAATTTACAACAATAAATGTTGAACATGCTAAAAATGAACATTTCCCATAAATCATATCATAGCTTAAGGGCCCCCTTTTAGTTTCTGATATGAATATGTAATCACATCTGATCATTTTCAGTTAGAAACATGTAAACCTTTATAGAAATGTTTAAATGATCTGGAAATATCAAATAATTATCTAGAAAATCCAGGTTATGCAAACATGAATTTTAGTTAATAAGAAACTATTTGGAGAATTATATTCCTAAATAGTGAGTAAATCCTAAATGGCTTGTTTTTCTATAAATACTCACAATTAGTTAAGATGTGGTTATATGTTTTTATATGACCACATTCTATCCCATCTAAAACTCATTTGAAAGAGAATGAGCCCAAAAACTGTCCAAAACTGCTAAAATTGGACACTCCCCTTATATCATAGCATAGGGGCCCCAACTGTGCCACAAACATAAATTAGACATTTTATTTGATCATCCAGAGTCAATAAAAGATCAATGTTTGTAGAAATACATACATTTTCTAGATACCTCACATAACTATTCAGAAAATCCAGGTTATGTGAGCATGCTTTTAGGCTAACCTGACTATAATATCCAAATATGTATAATTGTGAGGTGAAAATTTCAAAAGAAATTTTTCTATATATTGCTCCAAACCTATTATGGAATGGTTATCTGGCCTTGCAAAGTAATATTTAATAAGCAGAAGTGCATTTTTTCCTGCTAATCACTCAATTGATAGTGTAAATGACCAAAATATGTCCAAATTAGCTTAAATTGGCCATTTCTTATAGGTCATAGCATAAGGCCCTAAATTTTGGTAATAACCAAAATATGTAATAATCTCTGATCATGTTAAGTCAAGAACATGTCAATGTTTGGGAAAATATATATATATTCAGGATAGATGTAAAAATTTGTCCTGGAAATCTATGTTATGTAGACATGCTTTGGGGCTATTTATGGTCCTATGCACAAATTCTCATATATGATGCTAATGCAATTAAGCTACAGTATTCCATCATTCTGAGTTAACAGGTTGTCATACTTTTAATTTTCATAATTATTATAGTTTGTTATTTTGCTCGATTGCGAAACAAGCTGTGCAATAGTTAAATCAATCCCATCTTGACATTTCATCTCTCTTTAATTCTTGTGTAACAAACAGCAAATCCATAGCCTTGTGGGTTACTGGAAAACAGATTATCGACCAGCTGGAGTGGATCGACCATACCGCCAGTCTATGTCTGAGACTACAGTAACACCGCAACACCTATGTTATTCCATTGTCTTCTCTTGGTAAATAACTCGTTATATACAGAACAAAGGAGTTCTCTCTTATTAAATAAATAATAAATAATTAAACATTAATCATACTTATAATAAACAAATCAAATAAAATAAATAATATTATTAAGCAATTTGGGCAGACTGTACCTACGTCGTCAATATATTTTTATTATACATAAAAATCTCATTAAGCAGTCTGTCCAATTGCACACAGTCCAATAAATTAGATTTCTGCGTGCGTTGCTGGCCCGGACACCAATTTTATCTCTCCTAGGCTGGTGACCATCGTACATGATGTGACGTCATTTTAAATAAATATCAGGAATTATGAAAACAACCAGTATCTTAAATACTCTGCTCTGTGCGTTACCAACGAATGTTTTAAATAAAATGATATATTTATTTTTATATTATAATGTTAGTTTTAACGTGGCCCTGAAAGGAAACCGTTTGTATATATTATACATACAGAACATTTTTCTGCGGAAATGGAGGCACTGTTTTTAGTACCATTTTTTATTGTAACGCACAGGCAGAGAGACTTTTAACTTTAAGTTCATGAGGCTTTCATCTTCAACCTATATTTGGGAATGGGACATGATAATCTGCTCTAATAGCCTAATATGTCATAAAGACTCCATCCTTTTGTACATTATATACATCTTTATTTTTACTTTTTTACTGTGTACACTGAACCCTTGTAAATATATAAATGGAGCATATTGTATCCTGGGTTCAATGAAAGTGTCTGAAGTGCTTATATTTGTTCGCAAAGTATCTTCAGACCACATATTAGGCTGTTGAGAAACACCAGCAGACAGATCATCTGGGCACAAACATTTAAAATTCTAACATAGAATCATAGAACCACAACATTATATATCTACAGAATGTTGTGGTTATATATAGCCTCTTGAATTGATATGAAATATTCAAGTGTAGATAACAATAAGCTAGACGTAACATTGTATATTTTAACCATAAAGTATGTAATTATTTTAATCATAATCACAGTTTGCAATATAAACATGAGTACAGGTTCTTGCGGTCACAAAGTAGCTCTAAGCTAGGCTTCAAAATCAGCCAATCAGTAAACAGTTCGAGCTGGATCCAAAAAACTGATAGCTTTTCTACTAATCCTTACAAAAACTGGATTCAGCCGAAAACATTCAAACGTTAAACTGTTTCTGATGTCCGTTTTTGAAGATTTGTGACTGTTTGAACCATAAAAAAGGACATATAAACGGCGAGAAACATAATAAATCGGGTCGAGAATTGGTCGCGCGTCGCGTGCGAGGACATAGAGATTAGCGAACATTGAAAAGATATATAATATCAAGAGATACGAGGACAGTTTAGAGTGACTCCTAAACAGACCCCATGTATTTTGATGCTTGTAGCCTAAGTTATGGTCGGGCTGAGGTATCAAATAACATTACTCATCTAATTCACACATTATAGAATTAAGATGCGTGTTAGTACAGCGTGATTCCTGTACCGACTCTATATAGTTTGATGCTTGTAGCCTAATCTATGGCCGGGCTGAGCATTCAAATCGTATTATTAACACACACAACTTAATCACCTTAGTTTATAATCTATGAGTAATAACTAAACTTCTTAGTGCGCTCGCCCATATGGTTCGCCGGCGGCGAGGGTAAATAAGCTCAATCATCATCATCAATTTAAATTTAATTTAAATAACAGACGGATCTGTAGTCCAGTGGTAACAAGCTGGACTGGTAATCCAGGGATCGCAGGTTCGATCCCCCGCCTGACCCTAATAAAATTAACAGTCTTTCAGATGGGACGTTAACCCGAGGTCTCGTGTCGGTGCTTTACACCGTGCACGTAAAAGAACCAGAGGAGATTCTGGAATGGGTCTGTATCATGCACTATCCTCCAAAATCTAAAATAACTAATCTCTTCAGGAGGCGTCGCTCATATGGGCCACCGGTAGCGACGATAAATAAACGTAATAAAAAAAAAAAAAATTTAAATTCAGAAACTGAATTTGCGTTAAACTGGGAACCATTATCACCAAGTTGACATTTATTTTTCTCATCAGTTCTATTTAAATCATAATGTATAGGGGTGGCAGACCTCGTGACACTATTTGGGAACACTTTGTTTCTGTGACAGTGGCTGGAAAAGAGTATGCTAGGTGCAAACTTTGTGAGAACCAGCAGCTTCCTAAAGCTTGCCGTCTAAAACTCCATTATGCGAAATGCAGTGCAGCATACCACTTACCAGCAGAAAAAGAGATCCCTGAGCAGCCTATGTCAGTAAAAAGACGGAGATCTCCATCTCCTCCACCAACCAAACGACAAGCTATCTCAATCCAACCAGACATGGATAGTTGTGTTGTGAAGACATCTCTAAACCAGAAAAATGCCATTGACTTGGAGATTGCCAAATTCTTCTACGCATGCAATATACCATTCAATGCCGCTGACCATCCACAGTACAAAAAGATGATGAGTACACTACGAGCAGGATATCAGCCACCTAACAGGAAGCAGATAGCCGGAAAACTCCTAGACACTGTGTATGATCAACTCCAGGAGGATATGAAGCATGTCATTGGCGGAAAAACTGCAACTCTTGTACAAGACGGCTGGAGTAATTGCCACAACGAACCTATAATTGCAAGTTGCCTCCAGGTTGAGAACAAATCCTATCTTTTAGATAGCCACCCTACTGGATCTATGTCAAAAACAGGGGACAATTGCAAGATGTTGTGTCAGGAGTCCATCAAAAAGGCAAGGGAAAACTACAACTGCACTGTATCTGGAGTATGTACTGACAATGCTAAGAACATGGAAAAAATGCGTGCTGCCTTACAAGAAGATGACCCAGACCTCACTGTGTATGGCTGCTCTGCCCACTGGCTCAACTTACTTGGGCTGGATCTAACTTCACAGTCAGTGATGAAGCATGTTGTGGAAGTACAGAAGTATTTTCGCAACCACCATAAGCCATGTGCTTGGCTGTCTGAGTGTGCCGAAAGTAAGAAACCACAGCTCCCTGGAGAAACACGATGGAAGTCTCAACTCACCTGTTTGGACAGCTATATTGCCAACAGAACCAGCTACATGAAGATTGTTCAGGACCATGAGGATGAGATTGACCAAACCATTGCCAAAAAGATACAGGATATCAATATCTATAGGAATTCCAAGGACATGGCAGAGCTGCTTCGCCCTGTAGCAACTGCTATTGATGCTTGCCAGGCAGACTACTCCTCTCTGGCATCAGCGTGCCATACATGGCTGTCTCTTCTGGATAATCCCAATCTTCAGTCACCAGCGCACAAGACCCTTGTCACAAAGCGGTTTAAGCAAGCAATCATACCAGAACACTTTACAGCTTACAAACTACATCCAGCATATCAGGGTGTTAAACTATCTGCTTGGCAATTGGAGATTGTTAATGACTTTATTATGTCCAAGAGTCCTGCCTTCATCACTGAGCTGATTGCCTTTCAAGCCAAATCCACACCATACCCTGCTGCATTTTTCAATGAGGCAGCACTTCGGATGGATCCAGTTACCTGGTGGAAAGCAGCTAAATCCAGTGGTGTAAATTCTGACTTTGTAGACTTTGTGGTATGTCTTCTACAGGCACCAGCTTCCTCAGCGTCAGTAGAGCGTATATTTTCCAACTTTGGACAGATCCACAGTAAAATTAGGAACAGACTAGGAAATCAAACTGCAGGAAAGTTAGTGTTCTGTTTCCGGCTCCTGAGAGGTGATCTTGAGATTGATTATTAACTGCTGTTTTTTTACATGAACAGTGTGCTTATCTACCTGATGTGAAGACTGCTAATTGTGAGAACATTGTGCTATTGTATATATGTAAATATTATTCTCTTATAGTTGCTGACAGTGATGCAATAAAAATATCACACTTTATTCCCAGTTTCTTCCTAGTTTCTCCCATTTCTTCCGGGAAGAAAGGTGTTTCTTCCCTTTTTTCCCATGTTTCTTCCCACGGAAGGGAAGAAATACCTTTCTTCCCGGAAGAAAGCCAACCCTGATGCGAGGTAATGTCATTTAGGGATAATTTAACTACGATTAGTCTACAAATAAATATACATAGGCACAAATGTGAGATATAAAACGGCAAATCTGGTCCATAAATCATGTTATTCATGATACATGAGTTGTATTACGCTGGGATGTCGACCCCAACCCTATTTACATTATTTTGTTATGTCAACAAATCGTGTATACGACGTTTGTTTATTAGTTGAAATACTCAGTTTTTGAGGCAAATACTTGGAAAAAAATAGTACAATATAATAGGAAAATACATTCTGTAGAAATTTGTGTGTTTCACCGATGTAGTGTCGCTTCAAACTAAGAGATGTAGTGTCGCTTTAATACACGTACACTGAACAAATTACACACTAGAGCTGCTGGGTTTTCGATAGATAACGTCCGATTTAACCCGAAATACGTATTGGTCCTTTTAGTTGAAAGCCTTTGATTTATTGGTGTTCCCTAACCATATGTTGCGGTATGATAAATGTGATTTTATCAAAATCATGTTAATTAATTTATAATCAATTTCTAGAGTAAAGTATCCATTGGATAGGCTGTAGGATTTCTGTCGAGATTTAGTAATTTAATAATTATAAGATAAGAAAACTAATGAAAACAGATAGCATGTGGTGCAAAGGAAACAACGATAAAAACAGAGGAAGCCACTTAAGAGGACCAATCTACTTTCATGAGTTTTCAGGGGCAGTAACTGACTAATATCTCTCATTTGACCTTAAAATCAATGTGCCTACGTAGTTTTGATACCGTGTCTGGAGCGAAATTGCGAGGAAACAAAGTGTGATAGACATTACCTCTCATGGCAAAAATATAGGGTTGTGTGTTTTACGTTTATTTAAGCGATAACTCTCAAAATATGAGATTATTATTACAACGGAATACGACAAGAAATTATACACGAGCATGACAGTGTTTTACATTTATTTATCGTCGCTACTGGTTGCCCATATGAGCGACGCCTCCTGAAGACCCATTCCAGAATCTCCTCTGGTTCTTTTACGTGCACGGTAGACCTCGGTTTAAAGTCCCATCTGAAAGACTGTTAATTTTATTAGGGTTAGACGGAGGATCGAACCTGCGATCCCTGGATTACAAGTCCAGCATGATACCACTGGACTACAAATCCGTCTGTATATAGGGTTGAAAAAGGTGTCAAACTCTTATAACATACTGTAGAGGTTTCAATAATCGATGTCGTGATAGCGCAGTGGGCGAAGCCAGGGTCCCTAGGGCGACTATTTCACACACATCACCCTCTAGAATGTTCCCTGAAGCAGTGAGAAATAAATAAAACAAGCCATCTTCCACTGTTTCAAATCAGTGAAAGATAGCATTTTCTTTCACTGAGAAAACTCGCATCATTCATTGGAAAGTATGTTTTTAACAGTGTATTAAGAAGGATACTGAGTGCGTAGGTGATACGGGTAAATCTTTAAGTTTAAACATAATTATTTTACAACGATTGCGAAACAAAGCTTAACAACTTATATTAATCACTCTCGTTGGCGCGGATGAAAGCGTAAATGTGGTCATTCGTGTGGGAGGAAACCGGAGTACACAGAGAAAACCAACCTGGCCCCGAGTCCGATTCCCGGTCCGAGGATCGAACCCGGGTTGCATTGTGAGAAGCGAGAGCGCTAATCGGACAGCCGACATCGGGTAAATCTTTGCTACATGTAAATTAAACAATACCTGTTCTTTGACCGTAACAACCTCTAGTGTTTCTACTAATGACCCTCTACCAGTCCTGTAGAGAAAATAATGATATCTTTATAAGGGCGTAACAATACGGCACGATGGTCGCCAGATCGGACAGGTGGGTTTTCTCCAGTTTGTAGAACGTGTATCTAGACCATTTGGAGTTGATTATGTATTAGATTTATTTTACAAGTGCATACTTATTAGAACAGCGGTTTGGGTCAGAATTTATGACAAGTGTGCTACTTTGGCTGTCCGATTAGCGCAGTGGTTAGCGCGCTCGCTTCTCACTAATGCAACCCGGGTTCGATCCTCGGACCGGGAAGTATGTGAGATGGTACGGTGGTTGCCAGATCGGACTGGTGGGGCTTCTCCAGGTACTCCGGTTTCCTCCCACACGAATGACCACATTTACGCTTTCATCCGCGCCAACAATTGTGATTAATATAAGTTGTTAAAGCTTGCTTCGCAATCGTTGCAAAACAAATAAAGTTTAAAACGGAATACGACAAAAAACATATTGCAATACTGTTATACAGTCAAATCTGTCTTAAGCAGCCAGCCAAGGGAATTACAGATAGTGGATGCTTAGAACAGGTAGCTGCTTAATATAGGTCAAATGTATAATAAAACATCATATTGGGAATCTGAAAACTGGCTGCTTAATACAGGTTGGCTGCTTAATGGAGGTAATAACTAACACAGGTTTGACTGTATATTACAATCTACAGGGCTCAACTACTATTCCTTTAGACAAAATTGTTGGCAGGAGTGAGAAAATGAGTGATTGCCTCCGTATAGTTTTTTTCCTGCCCTGTCCCCTGGCCCTTTTTATTGCCTTTTTTTGCGGGCAGACCTATATAACTTAGAACCCGTTCCTCCCATTCACCTCGCCCATATGGTTCGCCGGAGTCGAGGGTAAATAAGCTCAATCATCATCATCCCATTTCACCAATATGTACCGTCTTACTAACACCTTGATGATCAATCACTGAAAGTTTGCAACATTTTCTAGGGGCTAACCTCATCGCGCTTCAAAATTAACCCAGGACATGGAAATCATGATAGCGCAGTGGTAGCACATTCGCTTCCGGTGCGAAAGGCCTGAGGTTCGAACCCCAGAGGATCCGTTAGGTAAGGCATTTAAATTCCACGTTGCTTCTTCTCTCTCTCCCTCGTGGCGATGGATTCCACCAGGAACGAGGTCTCGAGAGTGATCAATATAAGTTGTAAGAACTTGTTTCGCAATCGAGCTAAAATAAATTTATATAAACTAATACGTACATGCTTGCATACAAATCCTTCAGTGTGTGAAGAGCTATGCCATCTGTACCAAAGAACAAAATTCTCCACGGCGGCAACTGTCTAACAACACAAGAATTATCACGCTGGTCACATGATGTGCGCACACTCCCAGCAGAACTATGGAACCTACAGTGCCTCAACAACAAATTATCTGACTTCCTGTTCAACAGTATACGTCTGATCCAGACGAATGACATCGGCAAACGTTTTGCATAATGATTTGCTTGAAGATAATGCATGTTCTTCATGCTAATAAATGATTTTGCGTTTGTCCGACGTGCACATTTCACTGACAGTTTTCTATCAATTGCTATGAGGTCACGTAAATCCGATTCATGTACAAATCGATATATATGATCAGATTTTGACATGACTATACGTGTTAAAGCTACGATCGTATTTAATTTCATATTTCCAACTACAGGAACCCGAATTTCGTTTATATTCCGAAAACCATTTGGTTCAAAGGTCCATATATCTTTCACTGTTTGAGCAATAGGTTTAACAATTTCAACATGCTGAACAGTTGTATCATTAATACTACTATCTCTGACATCCGACTTTAAACCACTAGAGTTACTACGACGATGATATGCTCTTTTCGTGGTTGCTAAAAAGGCTGAATTTGATTCGGTTTTCCGGAAGGTCTCTGAGCCCGAGGAATCGTCAGACACTGTTAAATGTCTCATATCAGGTTCAACCACTTCTTTCTTTACATCAGAAGGCTTTCTAGAATGTTTATCATCACCTATGAGTGCTCTGTCCCACATTTCTGTGTGATTAGAAGAACTGAAGAACATCTTGCATCGTTCGGGAGTTGACCACAGCTGTAATCTGATGGACAGTTGTTCATTGGCGGCATGATGCAGTTGGTGGTGGTACCTACATGCATGGCACAGAAATGCTCGATGTATTGACAGACTCGTCGCTACCGGCCACATTCCTCAGTATGTCTGAAAGTACAGACAAGAAGCATCAATCTGTATCTTATTATTATGCATGAATCCATACATTGTACATCATACCACAGATGCTTGAAATCTGAATAATAAATTGTTTTTTTTAGACAAGATAAGTTTCACAGAGATCTGTAGTCCAGTGGTAACACGCTGAACTGGTAATCCAGGGATCGCAAGTTCGACCCCCCATCTGACCATAATAAAATTAACAGTCTTTCAAATTGGGCATTAAATCGAGGTCTTGTGTCGGTGCTGTACACCGTACACGTAAAAGAACCAGATGAGACTCTGGAGAATGGGTCTCTGTCTGTACCATTGCACTATCCTCCAAAAATCTAAAATGACTAATCTCTTCAGGAGGGTTGCTCATATGGGCAAGCCGTAACCTGTAGCGACGATAAATAAACGTAAAACAAAAAATAAGTTTCTAGCTTCTTTTAATTTCTTCTTCTTCTGATAAGTACTGACACCAATCTGGTGTATACTAGTATACGTGATTGGGGGTGCAACAAAGTCGAATTACATGTGACCTAATATTGACTATGTTAGTGCGGTTACAAAATGCTCAGTACTAGTCTATCAGAGTGTGACTGTCTACATTTCCGTATTGAAGCTGTCGTGTCGATGTTAGGACCATTTAGGACCGTCTGATGTAGTTCCAAAAACTGATAGCATCAGGGAAGACTGACTTCTGATAGCAAAGTTCTGGCAAATGGTACTAGGCACGACATACCATGGCGTCTAACAGATGTGATCGGTGTGAGATACATGTATGTGGTAGGAACCATTTGAACAATAAAATATCAAAACACTTTCAGACGAAGGTCTAAGTTTCTATTAATAAATTTATAATTAATAATTTTGTTTGTTTTTTGGTGTTTAAAGATGCACCTACATCTTAGGTCACACGGCATCTCTCCAGCCTCAGTGGCCGAGTGGCTTAGCACACTGTATCAGGCATCTCTCCAGCCTCAGTGGCCGAGTGGCTTAGCACACCGTATCAGGCATCTCTCCAGCATCAGTGGCCGAGTGGCTTAGCACACTGTATCAGGCATCTCTCCAGCCTCAGTGGCCGAGTGGCTTAGCACACTGTATCAGGCATCTCTCCAGCCTCAGTGACCGAGTGGCTTAGCACACTGTATCAGGCATCTCTCCAGTCTCAGTGGCCGAGTAGCTTAGCACACTGTATCAGGCATCTCTCCAGCCTCAGTGGCTTAGCACACCGTATCAGGCATCTCTCCAGCCTCAGTGGCTTAGCACACCGTATCAGGCATCTCTCTAGCCTCAGTGGCTAGGCACACTGTATCAGGCATCTCCAGCCCAGTGGCTGGTGTTTAGCAACCGTATCAGGCATCTCTCCAGCCTCAGTGGCTTAGCACACCGTATCAGGCATCTCTCCAGCCTCAGTGGCTAGGCACACTGTATCAGGCATCTCTCCAGCCTCAGTCGCTTAGCACACGTATCAGGCATCTCTCCAGCCTCAGTGGCTTAGCACACCGTATCAGGCATCTCTCCAGCCTCAGTGGCCGAGTGGCTTAGCACACCGTATCAGGCATCTCTCCAGCCTCAGTGGCCGAGTGGCTTAGCACACTGTATCAGGCATCTCTCCAGCCTCAGTGGCTTAGCACACCTTAGCACACCGTATCAGGCATCTCTCCAGCCTCAGTGGCCGAGTGGCTTAGCACACTGTATCAGGCATCGCTCCAGCCTCAGTGGCCGAGTGGCTTAGCACACCGTATCAGGCATCTCTCCAGCCTCAGTGGCCGAGTGGCTTAGCACACTGTATCAGGCATCTCTCCAGCCTCAGTGGCATAGCACACCGTATCAGGCATCTCTCCAGCCTCAGTGGCCGAGTGGCTTAGCACACTGTATCAGGCATCGCTCCAGCCCCAGTGGCCGAGTGGCTTAGCACAACGTATCAGGCATCACTCCATTCTCAGTGGCCGAGTGGCTTAGCATACCGTATCTGGCATCTCTCCAACCTCAGTGGCCGAGTGGCTTAGCACACCGTATCAGGCATCTCTCCAGCCTCAGTGGCTTAGCACACCGTATCAGGAATCTCTCCATCCTCAGTGGCCGAGTGGCTTAGCACACCGTATCAGGCATCTCTCCAGCCTCAGTGGCCGAGTGGCTTAGCACACCATATCAGGAGTCTCTCCATCCTCAGTGGCCGAGTGGCTTAGCATACCGTATCTGGCATCTCTCCAGCCTCAGTGGCCGAGTGGCTTAGCACACTGTATCAGGAATCTCTCCAGCCTCAGTGACTGAGTGGCTTAGCACACCACATCAGGCATCTCTCCAGCCTCAGTGGCCGAGTGGCTTAGCACACCGTATCAGGCATCTCTCCAGCCTCAGTGGCCGAGTGGCTTAGCACACTGTATCAGGCATCTCTCCAGCCTCAGTGGCCGAGTGGCTTAGCACACTGTATCAGGCATCTCTCCAGCCTCAGTGGCTAGGCACACTGTATCAGGCATCTCTCCAGCCTCAGTGGCTTAGCACACCGTATCAGGCATTTCTCCAGCCTCAGTGGCCGAGTGGCTTAGCACACCGTATCAGGCATCTCTCCAGCCTCAGTGGCCGAGTGGCTTAGCACACTGTATCAGGCATCTCTCCAGCCTCAGTGGCTTAGCACACCGTATCAGGCATCTCTCCAGCCTCAGTGGCCGAGTGGCTTAGCACACTGTATCAGGCATCTCTCCAGCCTCAGTGGCTTAGCACACCGTATCAGGCATCTCTCCAGCCTCAATGGCCGATTGTCTTAGCACACCGTATCAGGCATCTCTTCAGCCTCAATGACTGAGTGGCTTAGCACACCATATCCAGCCTCAGTGGCTGAGTGGCATAGCACACCGTATCAGGCATCTCTCCAGCCTCAGTGGCCGAGTGGCTTAGCACAGCGTATCAGGCATCTCTCCAGCCTCAGTGGCTTAGCACACTGTATCAGGCATCTCTCCAGCCTCAGTGGCCGAGTGGCTTAGCACACCATATCAGGCATCTCTCCAGCCTCAGTGGCCGAGTGGCTTAGCACCCGGTATCCAGCCTCAGTGGCTGAGTGGCTTAGCACACCGTATCCAGCCTCAGTGGCCGAGTGGCATAGCACACCGTATCCAGCCTCAGTGGCCAAGTGGCTTAGCACACTGTATCCAGCCTCAGTGGCCGAGTGGCTTAGCACACCGTATCAGGCATATCTCCAGCATCAGTGGCCGAGTGGCTTAGCACACTGTATCAGGCATCTCTCCAGCCTCAGTGGCCGAGTGGCTTAGCACACTGTATCAGGCATCTCTCCAGCCTCAGTGGCTTAGCACACTGTATCAGGCATCTCTCCAGCCTCAGTGGCCGAGTGGCTTAGCACACCGTATCAG
>JABXNX010000928.1:0-14147 GCA_014843695.1 Archivesica marissinica
CTAGCAAATGTATTGCGTTCTGTCAATCACAGGTATGGCGTTCTGTATAGCACAGGTATGGCGTTCTGTCTATTACAGGTAGGGCATTCTGTCAATCACAGATATGGCGTTCTGTCAATCACAGATATGGCCTTCTGTCTATCATAGGTATGGCATTCTGTAAATCAGAGGTATGGCGTTCTGTTTAGCACAGGTATGGCATTCTGTCAATCGCAGGTATGGCGTTCTGTCTATCATAGGTATGGCGTTCTGTCAATCACAGGTATGGCGTTCTGTCAATCGATGGTATGGCATTCTGTCAATCGCAGGTATGGTGTTCTGTCAATCACAGATATGGCGTTCTGTCAATCACAGGTATGGCATTCTGTATAGCACAGGTATGGCGTTCTGTCTATTACAGGTAGGGCATTCTGTCAATCACAGATATGGCCTTCTGTCAATCACAGGTATGGTGTTCTGTCAATCACAGGTATGGCATTCTGTCTATAACAGGTATGGCGTTCTGTCAATCACAGGTATTGCATTCTTTCGTCACAGGTATGGCATTCTGTCAATCACAGGTATGGCGTTCTGTCTAGCACAGGTATTGCATTCTGTCAATCACAGTAATGGCGTTCTGTCAATCACAGGTATGGCATTCTGTCTATTACAGGTATGGCATTCTGTCAATCACAAGTATGGCGTTCTGTCTATCACAGGTATGGCGTTCTGTATAGCACAGGTATGGCGTTCTGTCTATTACAGGTAGGGCATTCTGTCAATCACAGATATGGCGTTCTGTCAATCACAGATATGGCCTTCTGTCTATCATAGGTATGGCATTCTGTAAATCAGAGGTATGGCGTTCTGTTTAGCACAGGTATGGCATTCTGTCAATCGCAGGTATGGCGTTCTGTCTATCATAGGTATGGCGTTCTGTCAATCACAGGTATGGCGTTCTGTCAATCGATGGTATGGCATTCTGTCAATCGCAGGTATGGTGTTCTGTCAATCACAGATATGGCGTTCTGTCAATCACAGGTATGGCATTCTGTCAATCACAGGTATGGCATTCTGTCTATCACAGGTATGGCGTTCTGTCAATAACAGGTATGGCGTTCTGTCTAGCACAGGTATTGCGTTCTGTCTAGGACATGTATGGCCTTCTGTCAGATGTAAGTATAGTGTTCTCTCAATCGCAGGTATGGCGTTCTATCTATCACAGGTATGGTGTTCTGTCAATCGCAGGTATGGTTTTCTGTCAATCGCAGGTATGGCTTTCTGTCTATCATAGGTATGGCATTCTGTCAATCACAGGTATGGCCTTCTGTTCATCACAGGTATTGCATGCTGTCAATCACAGGCATGGCATTCTGTCAATCAGAGGTATGGCGTTCTGTTTAGCACAGGTATGGCATTCTGTCAATCGCAGGTATGGCGTTCTGTCTATCATAGGTATGGCGTTCTGTCAATCGATGGTATGGCGTTCTGTCAATCACAGGTATGGTGTTCTGTCAATCACAGGTATTGCATTCTGTCAATCACAGGTATGGCATTCTGTCAATCACAGGTATGGCGTTCTGTCTAGCACAGGTATTGCATTCTGTCAATCACAGTAATGGCGTTCTGTCAATCACAGGTATGGCATTCTGTCTATTACAGGTATGGCATTCTGTCAATCACAGGTATGGCGTTCTGTCTATCACGGATAGGGCCTTCTGTCTATTACAGGTATGGCATTCTGTCAATCACAGTAATGGCATTCTGTCAATCACAGGTATGGCGTTCTGTCTAGCACAGGTATTGCATTCTGTCAATCACAGGTATGGCATTCTTTCTATCACAGGTATGGTGTTCTGTCAATCACAGGTATTGCATTCTGTCAATCACAGGTATGGCATTCTGTCAATCACAGGTATGTATTTCAGGTATGGCGTTCTGTTTGGCATAGGTATGGCGTTCTGTCAATCACAGGTATGGCGTTCTGTCTACCATAGGTATGGTGTTCTGTCAATCACAGGTATGGCGTTCTGTCAACAGCAGGTATCGTGTTCTGTCAATCACAGATATGTCGTTCTGTCAATCACAGTTATGGCGTTCTGTCAATCGCAGGTATGGTGTTCTGTCAATCACAGGTATGGCGTTCAGGTATGGCGTTCTGTTTAGCACAAGTATGGGGTTCTGTCAATCACATATATGGCGTACTGTCAATCACAGGTATGGCGTTCTGTCTATCATAGGTACTGTTTAGCACAGGTATGTCGTTCTGTCAATCACAGATATGGCGTTCTGTCTATCATAGGTATGGCGTTCTGTCAATCACAGGTATAGCGTTCTGTCAATCGATGGTATGGCGTTCTGTCAATCACAGATATGGCGTTCTGTCAATCACAGGTATGGCGTTCTGTATAGCACAGGTATGGCGTTCTGTCTATTACAGGTAGGGCATTCTGTCAATCACAGATATGGCCTTCTGTCAATCACAGGTATGGTGTTCTGTCAATCACAGGTATGGCATTCTGTCTATAACAGGTATGGCGTTCTGTTTAGCACAGGTATGCCATTCTGTCAATCGCAGGTATGGCTTTCTGTCAATCGCAGGTATGGCATTCTGTCTATCATAGGTATGGCATTCTGTCAATCACAGGTATGGCCTTCTGTTCATCACAGGTATTGCATGCTGTCAATCACAGGCATGGCATTCTGTCAATCAGAGGTATGGCGTTCTGTTTAGCACAGGTATGGCATTCTGTCAATCGCAGGTATGGCGTTCTGTCTATCATAGGTATGGCGTTCTGTCAATCGATGGTATGGCGTTTTGTCAATCGCAGGTATGGTGTTCAGTCAATCACAGATATGGCGTTCTGTCAATCACAGGTATGGCGTTCTGTATAGCACAGGTATGGCGTTCTGTCTATTACAGGTAGGGCATTCTGTCAATCACAGATATGGCGTTCTGTCAATCACAGATATGGCCTTCTGTCAATCACAGGTATGGCGTTCTGTCAATCACAGATATGGCATTCTGCCTATAACAGGTATGGCGTTCTGTCAACCACAGGTATGGCGTTCTGTCTAGCAAATGTATTGCGTTCTGTCAATCACAGGTATGGCGTTCTGTATAGCACAGGTATGGCGTTCTGTCTATTACAGGTAGGGCATTCTGTCAATCACAGATATGGCGTTCTGTCAATCACAGATATGGCCTTCTGTCTATCATAGGTATGGCATTCTGTAAATCAGAGGTATGGCGTTCTGTTTAGCACAGGTATGGCATTCTGTCAATCGCAGGTATGGCGTTCTGTCTATCATAGGTATGGCGTTCTGTCAATCACAGGTATGGCGTTCTGTCAATCGATGGTATGGCGTTCTGTCAATCGCAGGTATGGTGTTCTGTCAATCACAGATATGGCGTTCTGTCAATCACAGGTATGGCATTCTGTATAGCACAGGTATGGCGTTCTGTCTATTACAGGTAGGGCATTCTGTCAATCACAGATATGGCCTTCTGTCAATCACAGGTATGGTGTTCTGTCAATCACAGGTATGGCATTCTGTCTATAACAGGTATGGCGTTCTGTCAATCACAGGTATTGCATTCTTTCGTCACAGGTATGGCATTCTGTCAATCACAGGTATGGCGTTCTGTCTAGCACAGGTATTGCATTCTGTCAATCACAGTAATGGCGTTCTGTCAATCACAGGTATGGCATTCTGTCTATTACAGGTATGGCATTCTGTCAATCACAAGTATGGCGTTCTGTCTATCACAGGTATGGCGTTCTGTATAGCACAGGTATGGCGTTCTGTCTATTACAGGTAGGGCATTCTGTCAATCACAGATATGGCGTTCTGTCAATCACAGATATGGCCTTCTGTCTATCATAGGTATGGCATTCTGTAAATCAGAGGTATGGCGTTCTGTTTAGCACAGGTATGGCATTCTGTCAATCGCAGGTATGGCGTTCTGTCTATCATAGGTATGGCGTTCTGTCAATCACAGGTATGGCGTTCTGTCAATCGATGGTATGGCATTCTGTCAATCGCAGGTATGGTGTTCTGTCAATCACAGATATGGCGTTCTGTCAATCACAGGTATGGCATTCTGTCAATCACAGGTATGGCATTCTGTCTATCACAGGTATGGCGTTCTGTCAATAACAGGTATGGCGTTCTGTCTAGCACAGGTATTGCGTTCTGTCTAGGACATGTATGGCCTTCTGTCAGATGTAAGTATAGTGTTCTCTCAATCGCAGGTATGGCGTTCTATCTATCACAGGTATGGTGTTCTGTCAATCGCAGGTATGGTTTTCTGTCAATCGCAGGTATGGCTTTCTGTCTATCATAGGTATGGCATTCTGTCAATCACAGGTATGGCCTTCTGTTCATCACAGGTATTGCATGCTGTCAATCACAGGCATGGCATTCTGTCAATCAGAGGTATGGCGTTCTGTTTAGCACAGGTATGGCATTCTGTCAATCGCAGGTATGGCGTTCTGTCTATCATAGGTATGGCGTTCTGTCAATCGATGGTATGGCGTTCTGTCAATCACAGGTATGGTGTTCTGTCAATCACAGGTATTGCATTCTGTCAATCACAGGTATGGCATTCTGTCAATCACAGGTATGGCGTTCTGTCTAGCACAGGTATTGCATTCTGTCAATCACAGTAATGGCGTTCTGTCAATCACAGGTATGGCATTCTGTCTATTACAGGTATGGCATTCTGTCAATCACAGGTATGGCGTTCTGTCTATCACGGATAGGGCCTTCTGTCTATTACAGGTATGGCATTCTGTCAATCACAGTAATGGCATTCTGTCAATCACAGGTATGGCGTTCTGTCTAGCACAGGTATTGCATTCTGTCAATCACAGGTATGGCATTCTTTCTATCACAGGTATGGTGTTCTGTCAATCACAGGTATTGCATTCTGTCAATCACAGGTATGGCATTCTGTCAATCACAGGTATGTATTTCAGGTATGGCGTTCTGTTTGGCATAGGTATGGCGTTCTGTCAATCACAGGTATGGCGTTCTGTCTACCATAGGTATGGTGTTCTGTCAATCACAGGTATGGCGTTCTGTCAACAGCAGGTATCGTGTTCTGTCAATCACAGATATGTCGTTCTGTCAATCACAGTTATGGCGTTCTGTCAATCGCAGGTATGGTGTTCTGTCAATCACAGGTATGGCGTTCAGGTATGGCGTTCTGTTTAGCACAAGTATGGGGTTCTGTCAATCACATATATGGCGTACTGTCAATCACAGGTATGGCGTTCTGTCTATCATAGGTACTGTTTAGCACAGGTATGTCGTTCTGTCAATCACAGATATGGCGTTCTGTCTATCATAGGTATGGCGTTCTGTCAATCACAGGTATAGCGTTCTGTCAATCGATGGTATGGCGTTCTGTCAATCACAGATATGGCGTTCTGTCAATCACAGGTATGGCGTTCTGTATAGCACAGGTATGGCGTTCTGTCTATTACAGGTAGGGCATTCGGTATGTATTTCAGGTATGGCGTTCTGTTTGGCATAGGTATGGCGTTCTGTCAATCACAGGTATGGCGTTCTGTCTATCATAGGTGTGGCGTTCTGTCTATCATAGGTATGGCGTTCTGTCAATCGCAGGTATGGTGTTCTGTCAATCACAGATATGTCGTTCTGTCAATCACAGGTATGGCATTCTGTCTAGCACAGGTATGGCGTTCTGTCAATCACAGGTATGGCGTTCTGTCAATCGCAGGTATGGTGTTCCGTCAATCACAGGTATTGCAGTCTGTCAATCACAGGTATGGCATTCTGTCAATCACAGGTATGGCGTTCTGTTCATCACAGGTATTGCATGCTGTCAATCACAGGTATGGCATTCTGTAAATCAGAGGTATGGCGTTCTGTTTAGCACAGGTATGGCATTATGTCAATCGCAGGTATGGCGTTCTGTCTATCATAGGTATGGTGTTCTGTCAATCACAGGTATGGCGTTCTGTCAATCGATGGTATGGCGTTCTGTCAATCGCAGGTATGGTGTTCTGTCAATCACAGATATGGCGTTCTGTCAATCACAGGTATGGCGTTCTGTATAGCACAGGTATGGCGTTCTGTCTATTACAGGTAGGGCATTCTGTCAATCACAGATATGGCCTTCTGTCAATCACAGGGCACAGGTATGGCGTTCTGTCAATCGCAGGTATGGCGTTCTGTCTATCATAGGTATGGCGTTCTGTCAATCACAGGTATGGCGTTCTGTCAATCGATGGTATGGCATTCTGTCAATCGCAGGTATGGTGTTCTGTCAATCACAGATATGGCGTTCTGTCAATCACAGGTATGGCATTCTGTCAATCACAGGTATGGCATTCTGTCTATCACAGGTATGGCGTTCTGTCAATAACAGGTATGGCGTTCTGTCTAGCACAGGTATTGCGTTCTGTCTAGGACATGTATGGCCTTCTGTCAGATGTAAGTATAGTGTTCTCTCAATCGCAGGTATGGCGTTCTATCTATCACAGGTATGGTGTTCTGTCAATCGCAGGTATGGTTTTCTGTCAATCGCAGGTATGGCTTTCTGTCTATCATAGGTATGGCATTCTGTCAATCACAGGTATGGCCTTCTGTTCATCACAGGTATTGCATGCTGTCAATCACAGGCATGGCATTCTGTCAATCAGAGGTATGGCGTTCTGTTTAGCACAGGTATGGCATTCTGTCAATCGCAGGTATGGCGTTCTGTCTATCATAGGTATGGCGTTCTGTCAATCGATGGTATGGCGTTCTGTCAATCACAGGTATTGCATTCTGTCAATCACAGGTATGGCATTCTGTCAATCACAGGTATGGCGTTCTGTCTAGCACAGGTATTGCATTCTGTCAATCACAGTAATGGCGTTCTGTCAATCACAGGTATGGCATTCTGTCTATTACAGGTATGGCATTCTGTCAATCACAGGTATGGCGTTCTGTCTATCACGGATAGGGCCTTCTGTCTATTACAGGTATGGCATTCTGTCAATCACAGTAATGGCATTCTGTCAATCACAGGTATGGCGTTCTGTCTAGCACAGGTATTGCATTCTGTCAATCACAGGTATGGCATTCTTTCTATCACAGGTATGGTGTTCTGTCAATCACAGGTATTGCATTCTGTCAATCACAGGTATGTATTTCAGGTATGGCGTTCTGTTTGGCATAGGTATGGCGTTCTGTCAATCACAGGTATGGCGTTCTGTCTACCATAGGTATGGTGTTCTGTCAATCACAGGTATGGCGTTCTGTCAACAGCAGGTATCGTGTTCTGTCAATCACAGATATGTCGTTCTGTCAATCACAGTTATGGCGTTCTGTCAATCGCAGGTATGGTGTTCTGTCAATCACAGGTATGGCGTTCAGGTATGGCGTTCTGTTTAGCACAAGTATGGGGTTCTGTCAATCACATATATGGCGTACTGTCAATCACAGGTATGGCGTTCTGTCTATCATAGGTACTGTTTAGCACAGGTATGTCGTTCTGTCAATCACAGATATGGCGTTCTGTCTATCATAGGTATGGCGTTCTGTCAATCACAGGTATAGCGTTCTGTCAATCGATGGTATGGCGTTCTGTCAATCACAGATATGGCGTTCTGTCAATCACAGGTATGGCGTTCTGTATAGCACAGGTATGGCGTTCTGTCTATTACAGGTAGGGCATTCTGTCAATCACAGATATGGCCTTCTGTCAATCACAGGTATGGTGTTCTGTCAATCACAGGTATGGCATTCTGTCTATAACAGGTATGGCGTTCTGTTTAGCACAGGTATGCCATTCTGTCAATCGCAGGTATGGCTTTCTGTCAATCGCAGGTATGGCATTCTGTCTATCATAGGTATGGCATTCTGTCAATCACAGGTATGGCCTTCTGTTCATCACAGGTATTGCATGCTGTCAATCACAGGCATGGCATTCTGTCAATCAGAGGTATGGCGTTCTGTTTAGCACAGGTATGGCATTCTGTCAATCGCAGGTATGGCGTTCTGTCTATCATAGGTATGGCGTTCTGTCAATCGATGGTATGGCGTTTTGTCAATCGCAGGTATGGTGTTCAGTCAATCACAGATATGGCGTTCTGTCAATCACAGATATGGCCTTCTGTCAATCACAGGTATGGCGTTCTGTCAATCACAGATATGGCATTCTGCCTATAACAGGTATGGCGTTCTGTCAACCACAGGTATGGCGTTCTGTCTAGCAAATGTATTGCGTTCTGTCAATCACAGGTATGGCGTTCTGTATAGCACAGGTATGGCGTTCTGTCTATTACAGGTAGGGCATTCTGTCAATCACAGATATGGCGTTCTGTCAATCACAGATATGGCCTTCTGTCTATCATAGGTATGGCATTCTGTAAATCAGAGGTATGGCGTTCTGTTTAGCACAGGTATGGCATTCTGTCAATCGCAGGTATGGCGTTCTGTCTATCATAGGTATGGCGTTCTGTCAATCACAGGTATGGCGTTCTGTCAATCGATGGTATGGCGTTCTGTCAATCGCAGGTATGGTGTTCTGTCAATCACAGATATGGCGTTCTGTCAATCACAGGTATGGCATTCTGTATAGCACAGGTATGGCGTTCTGTCTATTACAGGTAGGGCATTCTGTCAATCACAGATATGGCCTTCTGTCAATCACAGGTATGGTGTTCTGTCAATCACAGGTATGGCATTCTGTCTATAACAGGTATGGCGTTCTGTCAATCACAGGTATTGCATTCTTTCGTCACAGGTATGGCATTCTGTCAATCACAGGTATGGCGTTCTGTCTAGCACAGGTATGGCGTTCTGTCAATCACAGGTATGGCGTTCTGTCTATCACAGGTATGGCGTTCTGTCAATCACAGGTATGGCGTTCTGTCTATCACAGGTATGGCGTTCTGTCAATCACAGGTATGGCGTTCTGTATAGCACAGGTATGGCGTTCTGTCTATTACAGGTAGGGCATTCTGTCAATCACAGATATGGCGTTCTGTCAATCACAGATATGGCCTTCTGTCTATCATAGGTATGGCATTCTGTCAATCAGAGGTATGGCGTTCTGTTAGCACAGGTATGGCATTCTGTCAATCGCAGGTATGGCGTTCTGTCTATCACAGGTATGGCGTTCTGTCAATCACAGGTATGCGTTCTGTCAATCACAGGTATGGCATTCTGTCAATCACAGGTATGTCTTTCAGGTATGGCGTTCTGTTCACAGGTATGGCGTTCTGTCAATCACAGGTATGGCATTCTGTCAATCACAGGTATGGCGTTCTGTCTATCACAGGTATGGCGTTCTGTCAATCGTAAGTATAGTGTTCTGTCAATCACAGGTATGGCGTTCTGTCTATCACAGGTATGGCGTTCTGTCAATCACAGGTAGGGTCTTCTGTCAATCACAGGTATGGCATTCTGTCTATCACAGGTATGGCGTTCTGTCAATCACAGGTATGGTGTTCTGTCTATCACAGGTATGGTGTTCTGTCAATCACAGGTATGGCATTCTGTCAATCACAGGTATGTATTTCAGGTATGGCGTTCTGTTTGGCATAGGTATGGCGTTCTGTCAATCACAGGTATGGCGTTCTGTCTACCATAGGTATGGTGTTCTGTCAATCACAGGTATGGCGTTCTGTCAACAGCAGGTATCGTGTTCTGTCAATCACAGATATGGCGTTCTGTCAATCACAGTTATGGCGTTCTGTCAATCGCAGGTATGGTGTTCTGTCAATCACAGGTATGGCGTTCAGGTATGGCGTTCTGTTTAGCACAAGTATGGGGTTCTGTCAATCACATATATGGCGTACTGTCAATCACAGGTATGGCGTTCTGTCTATCATAGGTACTGTTTAGCACAGGTATGTCGTTCTGTCAATCACAGATATGGCGTTCTGTCTATCATAGGTATGGCGTTCTGTCAATCACAGGTATGGCGTTCTGTCAATCGATGGTATGGCGTTCTGTCAATCACAGATATGGCGTTCTGTCAATCACAGGTATGGCGTTCTGTATAGCACAGGTATGGCGTTCTGTCTATTACAGGTAGGGCATTCTGTCAATCACAGATATGGCCTTCTGTCAATCACAGGTATGGTGTTCTGTCAATCACAGGTATGGCATTCTGTCTATCACAGGTATGGCGTTCTGTAGCACAGGTATGCATTCTGTCAATCGCAGGTATGGCTTTCTGTCAATCGCAGGTATGGCATTCTGTCTATCATAGGTATGGCATTCTGTCAATCACAGGTATGGCCTTCTGTTCATCACAGGTATTGCATGCTGTCAATCACAGGCATGGCATTCTGTCAATCAGAGGTATGGCGTTCTGTTTAGCACAGGTATGGCATTCTGTCAATCGCAGGTATGGCGTTCTGTCTATCATAGGTATGGCGTTCTGTCAATCGATGGTATGGCGTTCTGTCAATCGCAGGTATGGTGTTCTGTCAATCACAGATATGGCGTTCTGTCAATCACAGGTATGGCGTTCTGTATAGCACAGGTATGGCGTTCTGTCTATTACAGGTAGGGCATTCTGTCAATCACAGATATGGCGTTCTGTCAATCACAGATATGGCCTTCTGTCAATCACAGGTATGGCGTTCTGTCAATCACAGATATGGCATTCTGTCTATAACAGGTATGGCGTTCTGTCAACCACAGGTATGGCGTTCTGTCTAGCAAATGTATTGCGTTCTGTCAATCACAGGTATGGCGTTCTGTATAGCACAGGTATGGCGTTCTGTCTATTACAGGTAGGGCATTCTGTCAATCACAGATATGGCGTTCTGTCAATCACAGATATGGCCTTCTGTCTATCATAGGTATGGCATTCTGTCAATCAGAGGTATGGCGTTCTGTTTAGCACAGGTATGGCATTCTGTCAATCGCAGGTATGGCGTTCTGTCTATCATAGGTATGGCGTTCTGTCAATCACAGGTATGGCGTTCTGTCAATCGATGGTATGGCGTTCTGTCAATCGCAGGTATGGTGTTCTGTCAATCACAGATATGGCGTTCTGTCAATCACAGGTATGGCATTCTGTATAGCACAGGTATGGCGTTCTGTCTATTACAGGTAGGGCATTCTGTCAATCACAGATATGGCCTTCTGTCAATCACAGGTATGGTGTTCTGTCAATCACAGGTATGGCGTTCTGTCAATCACAGGTATGGCGTTCTGTCAATCACAGGTATGGCATTCTGTCTATCACAGGTATGGCATTCTGTCAATCACAGGTATGGCGTTCTGTCTATCACAGGTATGGCGTTCTGTCAATCACAGGTATGGCGTTCTGTCTATCACAGGTATGGCGTTCTGTCTATCACAGGTATGGCGTTCTGTCAATCACAGGTATGGCGTTCTGTCAATCACAGGTATGGCGTTCTGTCTAGCACAGGTATGGCGTTCTGTCTATTACAGGTATGGCATTCTGTCAATCACAGATATGGCGTTCTGTCAATCACAGATATGGCCTTCTGTCAATCACAGGTATGGCGTTCTGTCAATCACAGGTATGGCGTTCTGTTTAGCACAGGTATGGCATTCTGTCAATCGCAGGTATGGCGTTCTGTCTATCATAGGTATGGCGTTCTGTCAATCACAGGTATGGCGTTCTGTCAATCGCAGGTATGGCATTCTGTCAATCACAGGTATGGTGTTCTGTCAATCACAGGTATGGCGTTCTGTCAATCACAGGTATGGCATTCTGTCTATCACAGGTATGGCATTCTGTCTATCACAGGTATGGCGTTCTGTCAATCACAGGTATGGCGTTCTGTCTATCACAGGTATGGCGTTCTGTCTATCACAGGTATGGCCTTCTGTCAATGTAAGTATAGTGTTCTGTCAATCACAGGTATGGCGTTCTGTCTATCACAGGTATGGTGTTCTGTCAATCACAGGTATGGCGTTCTGTCTATCACAGGTATGGCGTTCTGTCAATCACAGGTATGGCATTCTGTCTATCAAAGGTATGGCGTTCTGTCAATCACAGGTATGGCGTTCTGTCAATCGCAGGTATGGCGTTCTGTCAATCACAGGTATGGCGTTCTGTCAATCATAGGTATGGCGTTCTGTCAATCACAGGTATGGCGTTCTGTCAATCACAGGTATGGCATTCTGTCAATCACAGGTATGGCGTTCTGTCAATCGCAGGTATGGCGTTCTGTCAATCACAGGTATGGCGTTCTGTCAATCACAGGTATGGCGTTCTGTCAATCACAGGTATGGTCTTCTGTCAATCACAGGTATGGCATTCTGTCAATCACAGATATGGCGTTCTGTCAATCACAGGTATGGCATTCTGTCAATCACAGGTATGGCGTTCTGTCAATCACAGGTATGGCATTCTGTCTATCACAGGTATGGCGTTCTGTCAATCACAGGTATGACGTTCTGTCTAGCAAAGGTATGGCATTCTGTCAATCACATGTATGGCGTTCTGTCTATCACAGGTATGGCGTTCTGTCAATCACAGGTATGTATTTCAGGTATGGCGTTCTGTTTGGCATAGGTATGGCGTTCTGTCAATCACAGGTATGGCGTTCTGTCTACCATAGGTATGGTGTTCTGTCAATCACAGGTATGGCGTTCTGTCAACAGCAGGTATGGTGTTCTGTCAATCACAGGTATGGCTTTCTGTCAATCACAGTTATGGCGTTCTGTCAATCGCAGGTATGGCGTTCTGTCAATCACAGGTATGGCGTTCAGGTATGGCGTTCTGTTTAGCACAGGTATGGGGTTCTGTCAATCACATATATGGCGTTCTGTCAATCACAGGTATGGCGTTCTGTCTATCATAGGTACTGTTTAGCACAGGTATGTCGTTCTGTCAATCACAGGTATGGCGTTCTGTCTATCACAGGTATGGCGTTCTGTCTATCATAGGTATGGCGTTCTGTCAATCACAGGTATGGCGTTCTGTCAATCAATGGTATGGCGTTCTGTCAATCACAGGTATGGTGTTCTGTCAATCACAGGTATGGCGTTCTGTCAATCACAGGTATGGCGTTCTGTCTAGCACAGGTATGGCGTTCTGTCTATTACAGGTATGGCATTCTGTCAATCACAGGTATGGCCTTCTGTCAATCACAGGTATGGTGTTCTGTCAATCACAGGTATGGCGTTCTGTCTATCACAGGTATGGCGTTCTGTCAATCACAGGTATGGCGTTCTGTCAATCACAGGTATGGCGTTCTGTCTATCATAGGTATGGCGTTCTGTCAATCACAGGTATGTTGTTCTGTCTATCACAGCAATGGCGTTCTCTCAATCACAGGTACGTCGTTCTGTCTATCACAGATAGGGCCTTCTATCAATCACAGGTATGGTGTTCTGTCTATCATAGGTATGGCGTTCTGTCAATCACAGGATGGCATTCTGTCAATCACAGGTATGGCGTTCTGTCTAACATGGGTATTGCGTTCTGTCTAGCACAGGTATAGTGTTCTGTCAATCGTAAGTATAGTGCTCTCTCAATCACAGATATGGCATTCTGTCTATCACAGGTATGGCGTTCTGTCAATCACAGATATGGCATTCTGCCTATAACAGGTATGGCGTTCTGTCAAGGTTGGGTTTGTTGTGTTTGGTTTGTTCACAGGTATGGCGTTCTGTATAGCACAGGTATGGCGTTCTGTCTATTACAGGTATGGCGTTCTGTCAATCACAGATATGGCGTTCTGTCAATCACAGATATGGCCTTCTGTCTATCATAGGTATGGCATTCTGTAAATCAGAGGTATGGCGTTCTGTTTAGCACAGGTATGGCATTCTGTCAATCGCAGGTATGGCGTTCTGTCTATCATAGGTATGGCGTTCTGTCAATCACAGGTATGGCGTTCTGTCAATCGATGGTATGGCGTTCTGTCAATCGCAGGTATGGTGTTCTGTCAATCACAGATATGGCGTTCTGTCAATCACAGGTATGGCATTCTGTATAGCACAGGTATGGCGTTCTGTCTATTACAGGTAGGGCATTCTGTCAATCACAGATATGGCCTTCTGTCAATCACAGGTATGGTGTTCTGTCAATAACAGGTATGGCATTCTGTCTATAACAGGTATGGCGTTCTGTCAATCACAGGTATGGCATTCTTTCAATCACAGGTATGGCATTCTGTCAATCACAGGTATGGCATTCTGTCTATCACAGG
>JABXNX010000929.1:0-14145 GCA_014843695.1 Archivesica marissinica
GTGATTGATAACTGCGGTATGCCAGTACAATATGCGGGAATTGTGCTGTCCTAGAGTGATTGATAACTGAGGTATGCCAGTACAATATGCGGGAATTGTGCTGGTCTAGAGTGATTGATAACTGCGGTATGCCAGTACAACAATATGCGGGAAGTGTGCTGGTCTAGAGTATTTGATAACTGAGGTATGCCAGTACAATATGCGGGAAGTGTGCTGTTCTAGAGTGATTGATAACTGCGGTATGCCAGTACAACAATATGCGGGAATTGTGCTGGTCTAGAGTGATTGATAACTGAGGTATGCCAGTACAACAATATGCGGGAATTGTGCTGGTCTAGAGTGATTGATAACTGCGGTATGCCAGTACAAATATGCGGGAATTGTGCTGGTCTAGAGTGATTGATAACTGCGGTATGCCAGACAATATGCGGGAATTGTGCTGGTCTAGAGTGATTGATAACTGCGGTATGCCAGTACAACAATATGCGGGAATGTGCTGGTCTAGAGTGATTGATAACTGCGGTATGCCAGTACAACAATATGCGGGAATTGTGCTGGTCTAGAGTGATTGATAACTGCGGTATGCCAGTACAACAATATGCGGGAATGTGCTGGTCTAGAGTGATTGATAACTGCGGTATGCCAGTACAATATGCGGGAATTGTGCTGGTCTAGAGTGATTGATAACTGAGGTATGCCAGTACAATATGCGGGAATTGTGCTGGTCTAGAGTGATTGATAACTGCGGTATGCCAGTACAATATGCGGGAAGTGTGCTGGTCTAGAGTGATTGATAACTGAGGTATGCCAGTACAACAATATGCGGGAATTGTGCTGGTCTAGAGTGATTGATAACTGCGGTATGCCAGTACAACAATATGCGGGAATTGTGCTGGTCTAGAGTGATTGATAACTGAGGTATGCCAGTACAACAATATGCGGGAATTGTGCTGGTCTAGAGTGATTGATAACTGAGGTATGCCAGTACAACAATATGCGGGAATTGTGCTGGTCTAGAGTGATTGATAACTGAGGTATGCCAGTACAACAATATGCGGGAATTGTGCTGTCCTAGAGTGATTGATAACTGAGGTATGCCAGTACAACAATATGCGGGAATTGTGCTGGTCTAGAGTGATTGATAACTGCGGTATGCCAGTACAACAATATGCGGGAATTGTGCTGTCTAGAGTGATTGATAACTGCGGTATGCCAGTACAACAATATGCGGGAATTGTGCTGGTCTAGAGTGATTGATAACTGAGGTATGCCAGTACAACAATATGCGGGATTGTGCTGGTCTAGAGTGATTGATAACTGCGGTATGCCAGTACAATATGCGGGAATTGTGCTGGTCTAGAGTGATTGATAACTGCGGTATGCCAGTACAACAATATGCGGGAATTGTGCTGGTCTAGAGTGATTGATAACTGCGGTATGCCAGTACAACAATATGCGGGAATTGTGCTGGTCTAGAGTGATTGATAACTGCGGTATGCCAGTACCATATGCGGGAATTGTGCTGGTCTAGAGTGATTGATAACTGCGGTATGCCAGTACAAAATATGCGGGAATAGTGCTATCCTAGAGTGATTGATAACTGAGGTATGCCAGTACAATATGCGGGAATTGTGCTGGTCTAGAGTGATTGATAACTGAGGTATGCCAGTACAATATGCGGGAATTGTGCTGGTCTAGAGTGATTGATAACTGAGGTATGCCAGTACAATATGCGGGAAGTGTGCTGATCTAGAGTGATTGATAACTGAGGTATGCCAGTACAACAATATGCGGGAATTGTGCTGGTCTAGAGTGATTGATAACTGCGGTATGCCAGTACAACAATATGCGGGAATTGTGCTGGTCTAGAGTGATTGATAACTGAGGTATGCCAGTACAACACTATGCGGGAAGTGTGCTGTCCTAGAGTGATCGATAACTGTGGTATGCCAGTACAACAATATGCGGGAGGTGTGCTGATCTAGAGTGATTGATAACTGAGGTATGCCAGTACAATATGCGGGAAATGTGCTGGTCTAGAGTGATTGATAACTGAGGTATGCCAGTACAACAATATGCGGGAAGTGTGCTGGTCTAGAGTGATTGATAAATGCGGTATGCCAGTACAACAATATGCGGGAAGTGTGCTGATCTAGAGTGATTGATAACTGAGGTATGCCAGTACAATATGCGGCAAATGTGCTGGTCTAGAGTGATTGATAACTGAGGTATGCCAGTACAACAATATGCGGGAAGTGTGCTGGTCTAGAGTGATTGATAACTGAGGTATGCCAGTACAATATGCGGGAAGTGTGCTGTCCTAGAGTGATTGATAACTGTGGTATGCCAGTACAATAATATGCGGGAAGTGTGCTGGTCTAGAGTGATTGATAACTGAGGTATGCCAGTACAATATGCGGGAAGTGTGCTGTCCTAGAGTGATTGATAACTGCGGTATGCCAGTACAACAATATGCGGGAATTGTGCTGGTCTAGAGTGATTGATAACTGCGGTATGCCAGTACAACAATATGCGGGAAGTGTGCTGGTCTAGAGTGATTGATAACTGCGGTATGCCAGTACAACAATATGCGGGAATTGTGCTGGTCTAGAGTGATTGATAACTGCGGTATGCCAGTACAATATGCGGGAATGTGCTGTCTAGAGTGATTGATAACTGGGTATGCCAGTACAATATGCGGGAATTGTGCTGGTCTAGAGTGATTGATAACTGCGGTATGCCAGTACAACAATATGCGGGAAGTGTGCTGGTCTAGAGTGATTGATAACTGCGGTATGCCAGTACAACAATATGCGGGAATGTGCTGGTCTAGAGTGATTGATAACTGCGGTATGCCAGTACAATATGCGGGAATTGTGCTGTCTAGAGTGATTGATAACTGAGGTATGCCAGTACAATATGCGGGAATTGTGCTGGTCTAGAGTGATTGATAACTGAGGTATGCCAGTACAATATGCGGGAATTGTGCTGGTCTAGAGTGATTGATAACTGCGGTATGCCAGTACAATATGCGGGAAGTGTGCTGTTCTAGAGTGATTGATAACTGAGGTATGCCAGTACAACAATATGCGGGAATTGTGCTGGTCTAGAGTGATTGATAACTGAGGTATGCCAGTACAACAATATGCGGGAAGTGTGCTGTTCTAGAGTGATTGATAACTGCGGTATGCCAGTACAACAATATGTGGGAATTGTACTGGTCTAGAGTGATTGATAACTGAGGTATGCCAGTACAACAATATGCGGGAAGTGTGCTGGTCTAGAGTGATTGATAACTGCGGTATGCCAGTACAACAATATGCGGGAATTGTGCTCTCCTAGAGTGATTGATAACTGCGGTATGCCAGTACAACAATATGCGGGAATTGTGCTGGTCTAGAGTGATTGATAACTGAGGTATGCCAGTACAATATGCGGGAATTGTGCAGTCCTAGAGTGATTGATAACTGCGGTATGCCAGTACAACAATATGTGGGAATTGTGCTGGTCTAGAGTGATTGATAACTGCGGTATGCAAGTACAACAATATGCGGGAAGTGTGCTGATCTAGAGTGATTGATAACTGAGGTATGCCAGTACAATATGCGGGAAGTGTGCTGTCCTAGAGTGATTGATAACTGTGGTATGCCAGTACAATAATATGCGGGAAGTGTGCTGGTCTAGAGTGATTGATAACTGCGGTATGCCAGTACAACAATATGCGGGAATTGTGCTGGTCTAGAGTGATTGATAACTGCGGTATGCCAGTACAACAATATGCGGGAAGTGTGCTGTCTAGAGTGATTGATAACTGCGGTATGCCAGTACAACAATATGCGGGAATTGTGCTGGTCTAGAGTGATTGATAACTGGTATGCCAGTACAACAATATGCGGGAATTGTGCTGTCTAGAGTGATTGATAACTGCGGTATGCCAGTACAACAATATGCGGGAATTGTGCTGGTCTAGAGTGATTGATAACTGCGGTATGCCAGTACAACAATATGCGGGAATTGTGCTGGTCTAGAGTGATTGATAACTGCGGTATGCCAGTACAATATGCGGGAATAGTGCTGTCCTAGAGTGATTGATAACTGAGGTATGCCAGTACAATATGCGGGAATTGTGCTGGTCTAGAGTGATTGATAACTGCGGTATGCCAGTACAACAATATGCGGGAAGTGTGCTGGTCTAGAGTGATTGATAACTGCGGTATGCCAGTACAACAATATGCGGGAATTGTGCTGGTCTAGAGTGATTGATAACTGCGGTATGCCAGTACAATATGCGGGAATAGTGCTGTCCTAGAGTGATTGATAACTGAGGTATGCCAGTACAATATGCGGGAATTGTGCTGGTCTAGAGTGATTGATAACTGAGGTATGCCAGTACAATATGCGGGAATTGTGCTGGTCTATAGTGATTGATAATTGCGGTATGCCAGTACAATATGCGGGAAGTGTGCTGATCTAGAGTGATTGATAACTGAGGTATGCCAGTACAACAATATGCGGGAATTGTGCTGGTCTACAGTGATTGATAACTGCGGTATGCCAGTACAACAATATGCGGGAATTGTGCTGGTCTAGAGTGATTGATAACTGCGGTATGCCAGTACAACAATATGCGGGAATTGTGCTGGTCTAGAGTGATTGATAACTGCGGTATGCCAGTACAACAATATGCGGGAATTGTGCTGGTCTAGAGTGATTGATAACTGAGGTATGCCAGTACAACAATATGCGGGAAGTGTGCTGGTCTAGAGTGATTGATAACTGCGGTATGCCAGTACAACAATATGCGGGAAGTGTGCTGATCTAGAGTGATTGATAACTGAGGTATGCCAGTACAATATGCGGGAAGTGTGCTGATCTAGAGTGATTGATAACTGAGGTATGCCAGTACAACAATATGCGGGAAGTGTGCTGGTCTAGAGTGATTGATAACTGAGGTATGCCAGTACAACAATATGCGGGAATTGTGCTGGTCTAGAGTGATTGATAACTGAGGTATGCCAGTACAATATGCGGGAAGTGTGCTGTCCTAGAGTGATTGATAACTGCGGTATGCCAGTACAATAATATGCGGGAAGTGTGCTGGTCTAGAGTGATTGATAACTGAGGTATGCCAGTACAATATGCGGGAAGTGTGCTGTCCTAGAGTGATTGATAACTGCGGTATGCCAGTACAACAATATGTGGGAATTGTACTGGTCTAGAGTGATTGATAACTGAGGTATGCCAGTACAACAATATGCGGGAATTGTGCTGGTCTAGAGTGATTGATAACTGCGGTATGCCAGTACAACAATATGCGGGAATTGTGCTGGTCTAGAGTGATTGATAACTGCGGTATGCCAGTACAACAATATGCGGGAAGTGTGCTGGTCTAGAGTGATTGATAACTGCGGTATGCCAGTACAACAATATGCGGGAATTGTGCTGGTCTAGAGTGATTGATAACTGCGGTATGCCAGTACAACAATATGCGGGAATTGTGCTGGTCTAGAGTGATTGATAACTGCGGTATGCCAGTACAATATGCGGGAATTGTGCTGTCCTAGAGTGATTGATAACTGAGGTATGCCAGTACAACAATATGCGGGAATTGTGCTGGTCTAGAGTGATTGATAACTGCGGTATGCCAGTACAATATGCGGGAATTGTGCTGGTCTAGAGTGATTGATAACTGCGGTATGCCAGTACAACAATATGCGGGAAGTGTGCTGGTCTAGAGTGATTGATAACTGCGGTATGCCAGTACAATATGCGGGAATTGTGCTGTCCTAGAGTGATTGATAACTGCGGTATGCCAGTACAACAATATGCGGGAATTGTGCTGGTCTAGAGTGATTGATAACTGCGGTATGCCAGTACAATATGCGGGAATTGTGCTGTCCTAGAGTGATTGATAACTGCGGTATGCCAGTACAACAATATGCGGGAAGTGTGCTGGTCTAGAGTGATTGATAACTGCGGTATGCCAGTACAATATGCGGGAATTGTGCTGTTCTAGAGTGATTGATAACTGCGGTATGCCAGTACAACAATATGCGGGAATTGTGCTGGTCTAGAGTGATTGATAACTGCGGTATGCCAGTACAACAATATGCGGGAATTGTGCTGGTCTAGAGTGATTGATAACTGCGGTATGCCAGTACAACAATATGCGGGAATTGTGCTGGTCTAGAGTGATTGATAACTGCGGTATGCCAGTACAACATATGCGGGAAGTGTGCTGGTCTAGAGTGATTGATAACTGCGGTATGCCAGTACAACAATATGCGGGAAGTGTGCTGGTCTAGAGTGATTGATAACTGAGGTATGCCAGTACAATATGCGGGAAGTGTGCTGGTCTAGAGTGATTGATAACTGAGGTATGCCAGTACAACAATATGCGGGAAGTGTGCTGGTCTAGAGTGATTGATAACTGAGGTATGCCAGTACAACAATATGCGGGAATTGTGCTGGTCTAGAGTGATTGATAACTGAGGTATGCCAGTACAATATGCGGGAAGTGTGCTGTCCTAGAGTGATTGATAACTGCGGTATGCCAGTACAATAATATGCGGGAAGTGTGCTGGTCTAGAGTGATTGATAACTGAGGTATGCCAGTACAATATGCGGGAATTGTGCTGGTCTATAGTGATTGATAATTGCGGTATGCCAGTACAATATGCGGGAAGTGTGCTGATCTAGAGTGATTGATAACTGAGGTATGCCAGTACAACAATATGCGGGAATTGTGCTGGTCTACAGTGATTGATAACTGCGTTATGCCAGTACAACAATATGCTGGAATTGTGCTCTCCTAGAGTGAATGATAACTGCGGTATGCCAGTACAACAATATGTGGGAATTGTACTGGTCTAGAGTGAATGATAACTGAGGTATGCCAATACAACAATATGCGGGAAGTGTGCTGGTCTAGAGTGATTGATAACTGTGGTATGCCAGTACAACAATATGCGGGAATTGTGCTCTCCTAGAGTGATTGATAACTGCGGTATGCCCGTACAGCAATATGCGGGAATTCTGCTGGTCTAGAGTGATTGATAACTGAGGTATGCCAGTACAATATGCGGGAATTGTGCAGTCCTAGAGTGATTGATAACTGCGGTATGCCAGTACAACAATATATGGGAATTGTGCTGGTCTAGAGTGATTGATAACTGCGGTATGCCAGTACAACAATATGCGGGAAGTGTGCTGGTCTAGAGTGATTGATAACTGCGGTATGCCAGTACAACAATATGTGGGAATTGTGCTGGTCTAGAGTGATTGATAACTGCGGTATGCCAGTACAACAATATGCGGGAATTGTGCTGGTCTACAGTGATTGATAACTGCGGTATGCCAGTACAACAATATGCGGGAAGTGTGCTGGTCTAGAGTGATTGATAACTGCGGTATGCCAGTACAACAATATGCGGGAAGTGTGCTGTCCTAAAGTGATTGATAACTGCGGTATGCCAGTACAACAATATGCGGGAATTGTGCTGGTCTAGAGTGATTGATAACTGAGGTATGCCAGTACAACAATATGCGGGAATTGTGCTGGTTTAGAGTGATTGATAACTGCGGTATGCCAGTACAACAATATGCGGGAAGTGTGCTGGTCTAGAGTGATTGATAACTGCGGTATGCCAGTACAACAATATGCGGGAATTGTGCTGGTCTAGAGTGATTGATAACTGCGGTATGCCAGTACAATATGCGGGAATAGTGCTGTCCTAGAGTGATTGATAACTGAGGTATGCCAGTACAATATGCGGGAATTGTGCTGGTCTAGAGTGATTGATAACTGCAGTATGCCAGTACAACAATATGCGGGAAGTGTGCTGGTCTAGAGTGATTGATAACTGCGGTATGCCAGTACAACAATATGCGGGAAATGTGCTGGTCTAGAGTGATTGATAACTGCGGTATGGCAGTACAATATGCGGGAATTGTGCTGGTCTATAGTGATTGATAATTGCGGTATGCCAGTACAATATGCGGGAAGTGTGCTGGTCTAGAGTGATTGATAACTGAGGTATGCCAGTACAATATGCGGGAATTGTGCTGGTCTATAGTGATTGATAATTGCGGTATGCCAGTACAATATGCGGGAAGTGTGCTGATCTAGAGTGATTGATAACTGAGGTATGCCAGTACAACAATATGCGGGAATTGTGCTGGTCTACAGTGATTGATAACTGCGGTATGCCAGTACAACAATATGCTGGAATTGTGCTCTCCTAGAGTGATTGATAACTGCGGTATGCCAGTACAACAATATGCGGGAATTGTGCTGGTCTAGAGTGATTGATAACTGCGGTATGCAATTACAACAATATGCGGGAATTGTGCTGGTCTAGAGTGATTGATAACTGAGGTATGCCAGTACAACATTATGCGGGAAGTGTGCTGGTCTAGAGTGATTGATAACTGCGGCATGCCAGTACAACAATATGCGGGAAGTGTGCTGATCTAGAGTGATTGATCAATGAGGTATGCCAGTACAATATGCGGGAAGTGTGCTGATCTAGAGTGATTGATAACTGAGGTATGCCAGTACAACAATATGCGGGAAGTGTGCTGGTCTAGAGTGATTGATAACTGAGGTATGCCAGTACAACAATATGCGGGACTTGTGCTGGTCTAGAGTGATTGATAACTGAGGTATGCCAGTACAATATGCGGGAAGTGTGCTGTCCTAGAGTGATTGATAACTGCGGTATGCCAGTACAATAATATGCGGGAAGTGTGCTGGTCTAGAGTGATTGATAACTGAGGTATGCCAGTACAATATGCGGGAATTGTGCTGGTCTATAGTGATTGATAATTGCGGTATGCCAGTACAATATGCGGGAAGTGTGCTGATCTAGAGTGATTGATAACTGAGGTATGCCAGTACAACAATATGCGGGAATTGTGCTGGTCTAGAGTGATTGATAACTGCGGTATGCCAGTACAACAATATGCGGGAATTGTGCTGTCTAGAGTGATGATAACTGGGTATGCCAGTACAACAATATGCGGGAATGTGCTGTCTAGAGTGATTGATAACTGGGTATGCCAGTACAACAATATGCGGGAAGTGTGCTGGTCTAGAGTGATTGATAACTGCGGTATGCCAGTACAACAATATGCGGGAATGTGCTGTCTAGAGTGATTGATAACTGCGGTATGCCAGTACAATATGCGGGAATGTGCTGGTCTAGAGTGATTGATAACTGGGTATGCCAGTACAACAATATGCGGGAAGTGTGCTGATCTAGAGTGATTGATAACTGAGGTATGCCAGTACAATATGCGGGAAGTGTGCTGTCTAGAGTGATTGATAACTGAGGTATGCCAGTACAACAATATGCGGGAGTGTGCTGGTCTAGAGTGATTGATAACTGAGGTATGCCAGTACAATATGCGGGAATTGTGCTGGTCTATAGTGATTGATAATTGCGGTATGCCAGTACAATATGCGGGAAGTGTGCTGTCTAGAGTGATTGATAACTGAGGTATGCCAGTACAACAATATGCGGGAATTGTGCTGGTCTACAGTGATTGATAACTGCGGTATGCCAGTACAACAATATGCGGAATTGTGCTCTCCTAGAGTGATTGATAACTGCGGTATGCCAGTACAACAATATGCGGGAATTGTGCTGGTCTAGAGTGATTGATAACTGCGGTATGCAATTACAACAATATGCGGGAATTGTGCTGGTCTAGAGTGATTGATAACTGAGGTATGCCAGTACAAATATGCGGGAAGTGTGCTGGTCTAGAGTGATTGATAACTGCGGCATGCCAGTACAACAATATGCGGGAAGTGTGCTGATCTAGAGTGATTGATCAATGAGGTATGCCAGTACAATATGCGGGAAGTGTGCTGATCTAGAGTGATTGATAACTGAGGTATGCCAGTACAACAATATGCGGGAAGTGTGCTGGTCTAGAGTGATTGATAACTGAGGTATGCCAGTACAACAATATGCGGGACTTGTGCTGGTCTAGAGTGATTGATAACTGAGGTATGCCAGTACAATATGCGGGAAGTGTGCTGTCCTAGAGTGATTGATAACTGCGGTATGCCAGTACAATAATATGCGGGAAGTGTGCTGGTCTAGAGTGATTGATAACTGAGGTATGCCAGTACAATATGCGGGAAGTGTGCTGCCCTAGAGTGATTGATAACTGCGGTATGCCAGTACAACAATATGTGGGAATTGTACTGGTCTAGAGTGATTGATAACTGAGATATGCCAGTACAACAATATGCGGGAATTGTGCTGGTCTACAGTGATTGATAACTGCGGTATGCCAGTACAACAATATGCGGGAAGTGTGCTGGTCTAGAGTGATTGTTAACTGCGGTATGCCAGTACAACAATATGCGGGAAGTGTGCTGGTCTAGAGTGATTGATAACTGCGGTATGCCAGTACAACAATATGCGGGAAAGAGGTTCGGGTTGTCTTCTGCGACATATCTAAGGCGTTCGACAGAGTCTGGCATCGTGGCCTACTTCACAAACTGGCTTCACTTGGGATTCATGGTAATTTATTAAATTGGTTTTCTTCCTACTTATCCCAGTGAAGGTAACGTGTAGTCATCTCAAACACTTCCTCTAGTTGGTCATCTGTCAATGCTGGTGTCCCCCATGGGTCCATTCTTGGTCCGCTCCTATTTCTCATTTACATTAACGACATCGTCAAAGATATTCAAGCCAAGATACGACTGTTTGCTGATGACACCAGTTTGTATATCATAGTCGATGATCCAATATCTTCAGCCACTATTCTCAACGAGGATTTACGTACTATCCACACATGGTCCAAGGACTGGCTAGTCACCTTTAACCCTTCCAAAACAGAGAGTATGCTGTTCTCCAGGAAACGGATAAAGCGACCTCACCCAAACCTTACTATGGATAATGTTGTCGTTGACGAGATCAGCACACATAAACACCTCGGACTCACGCTCTCTGACGATGCCAAATGGTCATCACACATAAACACAACGGTAAATAAGGCATGGCAAAGAATCGGAACTCTACGATCACTCAAATATATTCTCAACCGGAAGAGCCTGGAGCACATGTACTTTTCATTCATACGGCCTGTTCTTGAATACGGTGACACCGTATGGGAAAACTGTACCATTCAACTTAAGAACGAAATCGAATCCATCCAAAACGAGGCAGCAAGAATAGTGTCTGGTGCCACAAAACTCTGTAACATCAAATCTCTACTAAATGAACTGAAATGGGACACTTTGGCAGCAAGGCGAAAGAAACACAGACTCACATTACTTTACAAGATGGAATCAAGCATATTTCCAGCATACCTAACCGACTTAATTCCGACACAGGCCCAAAGATATCAACTTAGAAATGCATCTGACATTCCATTGATCCATACGAGAACACAAACATACAGCTCATCATTTCTACCATTAACGATAAAAGATTGGAACACACTGCCAACTGACATCCGCAACTCTAACACTATTGGATCCTTCAAGGCCAATCTGAACAAGAACACAACAGCACCATCACCGCTGTACAACATCGGCAATAGAAGAAACCAAATACTACATACACGCCTTCGCCTTGGATGCAGCTCCTTAAATCACGACCTCCATATGAAGAACATAGTCGAATCACCAGTTTGCGAGTGTGGAGCAATCGAATCTACCAATCACTATCTCCTCCAGTGTCATCATTATATCCGTTTTCGTCAACGCTTCCTTGTCAATCTTCCATGTGCCCTAACTGTGAATAACCTCTTATTTGGAGACGAACACCTACCATTCGAGCAGAACAGTATAATCTTTCTGCGCGTCCAGAGTTACATCGAGGCCACAAAACGATTCAACATTTAGTTTGCGGTTGTGTGTGCCCAGTGTCGTTGCCCCTCGCCCCCATTGAAGAGTGTGACCCCGTTTCTTATCTATTGAATAATTGTTAAACTACATTCAGGCAACGAATAAATCATAGAGTAACTCCAACACTCTGTATTTTGAAACCAATATATAACTATCAACCAATTCATAGTATGTATCTATATCTTAGTATATTTAATAACTCGTCAATGCATCTCACAAGTCGCTGTCTTAATCCGACAACAACTCGCTCGTCGTACTGATCGCTACCGTAATACACGATATAACTAAAAACTCCACTCTGGAAAGGAATTAATATAAGTTGTTAAAACTTGTTTTACAATCCAATACTTACATTATGTAATTTGTGTATATTATATATACGTATTTGTAAAATGTATACTTTAATAAATAAAGGTATGCCAGTACAACAATATGCGGGAATTGTGCTGTCCTAGAGTGATTGATAACTGCGGTATGCCAGTACAACAATATGCGGGAATTGTGCTGGTCTACAGTGATTGATAACTGCGGTATGCCAGTACAACAATATGCGGGAAGTGTGCTGGTCTACAGTGATTGATAACTGCGGTATGCCAGTACAACAATATGCGGGAATTGTGCAGGTCTAGAGTGATTGATAACTGTGGTATGCCAGTACAACAATATGCGGGACTTGTGCTGGTCTAGAGTGATTGATAACTGCGGTATGCCAGTACAACAATATGCGGGAAATGTGCTGGTCTAGAGTGATTGATAACTGCGGTATGCCAGTACAACAATATGCGGGAATTGTGCTGGTCTAGAGTGATTGATAACTGCGGTATGCCAGTACAACAATATGCGGGAAGTGTGCTGGTCTAGAGTGATTGATAACTGCGGTATGCCAGTACAACAATATGCGGGAATTGTACTGGTCTAGAGTGATTGATAACTGAGGTATGCCAGTACAACAATATGCTGTCCGATTAGCGCAGTGGTTAGCGCGCTCGCTTCTCTCACCAATGCAACCCGGGTTCAATCGTCGGAACGGGAAGTATGTGAGATGGTACGGTGATCACCAGATCGGACATGTGGGTTTTCTCCGGGTACTCCGGTTTCCTCCCACATAATCACTTGAGTGATTAATATAAGTTCTTAAAACCTGCTTCGCAATCGTTATAAAATAAATAAAGTTTCAACAACAACACGCGGGACTTGCTAGGGATGTTGTACTGGGTTACATAGGGTGATCTATTATGATGTGAATCATTTCAATCCGCTTAATGCAAATGTAATCAAATCCAACAGTATTCACTGCCGGTATGGTTTATGCATTTGCGAGAAGTCTTAGCAGGCTCTGTTGTAGGATATAACAATTGGTGTGTGCTTTCCCTCGCCGCTGACGATCCATATGAGCGAGTGCAAGAATATAGCATCAACAGTAAGTATTATACACAGAAAAATTATTATTAATTTATTCTCGAAACGTCATGATAAATAGCAAAACCTATTAAGCATAGGATATAAGCCGACAACGATCCAATATGTAAAATAGTGGACTGTGAGGCGCGTAGCTCCGAAGCCAGTGTCAATATTTTACATAATGGATCCATTTGAGGCGTATATCTTACTTAAAACACACACTTAAATAACAAGAATCTAGATCCTACTAATCAACATTTTTAATTTCTGTCCGATTAGCGCAGTTGTTAGCGCGCTCGCAACCGGGTTCGATCCTCGGACCGGTAAGTATGTGAGATGGTACCGTGGTCGCCAGATCGGACAGGTGGGTTTTCTCCGGGTACTCCGGTTTCCTCCCACACGAATGACCACATTTACGCTTTCATCCGTGCCAACGAGAGTGATTAATAAAAGTTGTTTGAACTTGCTTCACAATCGTTGTAAAAATAAAAACAGTTTAATATAACAAGACCGTACGTACTAAGTAAAATTGTTAATTTCGTACATTTGCGCATATATATATATATATATATGATTTGATATAATACTCTGGCCTTTTGACAGCAGTTCAATATTAATAATAATGGACTGCAAGTACGAAGATATGACGTCATGACAGTGTTTTATTGTTACATATTGCTCGCCATGTTGAGTCGCTTCCAGTCAACTGTGTCGGTAAATGGTCGCTGTCCGATTAGCGCAGTGGTTAGCCGCTCGCTTCTCACCAATGCAACCCGTCTTCGGACCGGGAAGTATGTGAGATGGTACGATGGTCGCCAGATCGGACAGGTGGGTTTTCTCTGGGTACTGCGGTTTCCTCCCACACGAATGACCAC